>JAJOZX010004274.1:0-245000 GCA_023014485.1 Bathynomus jamesi
TATATATATATATATATATATATATATATATATATATATATATATATGTTGTGTATGTGTGTGTGTTTATATATATATATATATATATATGTATATGTATATATATATATATATATATATATGTATTTTATATATATATATATATGTATATATATAATATATATATTATATATATGTATATATATATATATATATATATCTATATATATTATATAATATATATATATATATATATATATATGTTAACCCCTCCGTCTATGGCCCGTGTGGTTCGAAGTCGACGGGGGTTCTAGTTAGGTGGCAGCAACGGATGTGTGACTTGAAGTAGTTTTCTTCTATATTACTCTCCGAGTTCTTCTATAGTGGCTCGGAGGACTCTGATAGACTTACTCAAAATGCTGAAGGTTCCGGATTCTTCTTATAGCGTATCCGGAAAGTTTAATGACTAAGTTCTTCTGAAGAGAGCAAGGCTCGAAGGATAAGTAAAAACTAGCTTCAACTGTAATTTACTGCTAAAATGTACAGGTAGTGCTCAGCCTCTGAATTAGCTTCTGAATGACAATGGAATAATTTTATGGGTTTATATACCCAAAAACTGCTAACATTATTATTATTAAATGCTAAAAGGCTGTATTATTTTTGCACAATATTTAAAATAAGTAAATTTTTTAGCTGTGGTAAGGCTTGAACGAGTAAACAAAATATTTGAAGACGAAACCATATTTTTATCTTAAACCGCGACTTTTCAGATCTGATGTTATCATGATCTGCCAAGTTAACTAAAAGTGGAAATCGGACTATGCATCTTTACACTAAAATATGCATATGAGTGAAATTTTAAGGTTTAAGATGTACAATTTTAATGCTTAGGCAAGACATGATCTCATTGTTTATAACGAAAGAGAGTGTATACAAAATGTGAACATTGCAAAGCTTAAGGATTCCTTATTAAGCGAAATCTAAAAAAATGATTATGAGATTTTAAAAAACAACAGGTCACCAATTATTTAGCAAAGTAGAAAGCAAATCAAAAATTTTATCCAAACTCGCGTTGGGCGATTTTGGTCCTTATGTAAAAATGAATACACACACGTACATACATATGAGTATAGGCATTATATAAAGTTAAATATATAAGAATATACAGGATTATATAAAACATGAACCATATAAAATGATATTTTTAAAATGGATACAGAGACTATATAAATGAATACAAGAATTACATGAAGGATAAGATAATATAGGAATATGGGAATTATTTATGGTTCATTTTTACAGGGCTCTTCCCTCTAGAATGATATTAATATAATAACGTAACATCCTAACTAATGCTAACTAGATGATAACTATTGGTTTTATAATACAGATTTATATATACAACATAAGTCGGGTGGTTAAGTCTAGTTCACGTGGTCTGGGTACGCACTCTTGGTCGTGCATAAATAGTTTCATGTTCCGTGTCACTTGGTTTTCTTTGTTCCCAGAATGATCTTTTCACCACAAATATACCGAGGATAATAGCACATACAATAATGATACTAACGGCAGATGTTGAGAAAATGGTTACCGGTTGTAGTATTTGTAAGAGGTTTTTTGGTTATCATCCGAAATTTTAAACCGGCTCAATTGATCATTCCATTCAGGGGCATGTAGTTCGGGTAGGATGGTTACAGGTTTTATGGAGAGATTTAAGATCTCTATGACGGGTTTAAATTTAATTTGCGACGGAATGGGTATGAGTTATTAAGGGTAACCTTATACGGGTTGTATATTTGGAGGGCTTTTGAACGCAAGGAGCAACCAATTGGTAGCCGAATAACCATAGGGATTGTAATGAGGGAATAATTCGATGGACACTCGAGAGTAGCGGCAGTCCTGTTCGCGAAGGAAACCCAGATGTCTGGTCCAATTCGTAGTTGGATGGTTTTAGGGGAATGAAATTTTTTAAATGAACATACGGGGGCATGCCGGTCACGAATTAAATCGATAAAGCAAGACCTAGTAGTTGGAAGAATAACTGGTTTGAGTGGAGGGCAGACGAGTTGTTTATTTGGTTGCGGGAATCGGCAATGCCGGACGTCGCTATCTGACATCATAGAATAAGCTGATAGATCTTTGGTGAGGAAAAGGTAAGGTGGTACGGTGGGTAAATACAATCGATAGACATTAGAGTTATTTTGGTAGGGTGTTGGGAAAGGGTGAAATTTATATACGTCATAAGTGAGGACATCGAAAAATGGTATAATTATGAGGTATGTGTAGGGGCGTGGTCCATGTACAGTCCAGGTGTATTCTAGAAATTGAGGGTAATTAGTGTGGTTGAGTGGGAATATGGGTGATAATTTTAATTGTGACTGGGCGGTGTGAATCAAGGACTGAAGTATTTCCCATGGTATTAGGGTGGAAAGAGTGATTTTTCCATGGGCTAGCTGGGTTGCACGCAAAACCTTGGAATGAATCGTAGTTATTCGTTGTAAGTATTTATCGATTAGGGTTACTTGTAGGTTCATTATCTCTATTAATTCTAGATATCTTTTGTGTTCTTTGTATTGAGCTAACATGGATTCAAGGTATGTGAATCTGTCCGAAAGGGAGTGAAGGAAGCGATTGTTTTCGTGTAATGACCTAATAGTTTGTTCTAACATGTGTCCATTATATTGTCGATTTCGCGCGAAGAGATTCAATTTAAGTTCAATTCTTTTAATATCTTCTTCGGTTGCTAATCCGAATAAACCTTTGAACAGTTTCCCTCCTATATCTATCAGTCCCCTTTTACTTCTTTGGTTAAAGTTTTCTGAATTTTTAGTTTCAGTTTGTATCCATGGTAAGGCTAATATTTCTGATAGGGCGCGTGCTGTAGTTTGAATATTTTCGAGGGTATTTTCTAACAGAACGCGACTAATCTGATCTTTTCCTTGGAAAGAATTTGGACTTTACTTTCAAACGTTTTTAATTGGGTTTGTATCTGAAGGAGATTGATTTTAATTCTAGCAGGGGGTTGCAAATTTATATAAAGGTCTGCGTGCCCTTTCAAAAATTTACCTTCTGCAAGTTTTTCTATAACAACTCCGGTAGAAATTTTAATGCTAGGTCTACAAGAGTAAATAATTTGGAAAATTATAAGGGGGACAATTTTATTCATTTCTACGCCTTAAGTTATACGGAGCTGGGGGTAGTTGTGTGGATACTTGTGTGGATACTTGTGTTGTGGGCGAAGGGGTCGGCCTCGTTTTGGTGGCAATGGGGGTCGACCGTTGAGCTCGGATTCTGAGGGGTTCGTTTCTTATGTGAAGGTTCTAGTTCACGTGGGTGATGCATTTGCGGGCGGTATGTAGGGTCCGTGCGTCGATCATCAATCGGCGAGGGTGGTGACAGAGGAGATGGTGGAGTTGGAGGAGATGGTGGAGTTCCACTGAGTGATCCTCTCGAAGGGGTTTCTCCAGGGTCTGGGTCCGATGGGACGCTTGGCTCTGGGGCCTCCTCTTGTTCAGAGATTGCCTCGAGTAATGGTGGTATTACGAGGTACCAATCTTCGTCATGGGTAGCGGTTCCCGCGGTGACCACTTCAGTTTTTTGATCCCTGCCCGATTTGTTAATATCTTGACCTTTTGAAGGATAGGCGGCTCGAACGCCTGGCAGCTGTTTTTTGGGAAGGTGTTGTTCGGAAGCTATCTTCAAATTGTCAGCGTGAATGATCTTTAGTTTGGAATGATCCCGGAGGTCGAGGATTTCATAACGATTTTTTCCGAGGTTTTCATAATCCTATATGGGCCATCCCATTTGGGTATAATTTGCGATGAGCACCTGGCGGTTTCACGCTCTTCAGATAACATCGCATACCGACGATTATAGTCCGTTGACGGGGATGACGCCTATGTTGC
The DNA here is from genome assembly GCA_023014485.1 of Bathynomus jamesi. Lineage (NCBI taxonomy): Eukaryota > Metazoa > Arthropoda > Malacostraca > Isopoda > Cirolanidae > Bathynomus > Bathynomus jamesi. The sequence goes on from JAJOZX010004274.1 coordinate 3,885, forward strand.
TCTTGCTCCATCTGTTGGTTTCGTTGGTCGAGGGCATAGCGGATTATGTCAAAAATCTTGAAAGATCGTTCAGCTAGTTGCTGATTTGCTTCTGCCATTTCGGAAGATGTTAGGACTGCCGGGTCGGTTTGGTCGGGCAAATCAAAAGGTAGACGCTTGTCGTAGTGATAGAGAACGAAATGAGGGGTGTCCCCGATGGACACATTATAGCCATTGTTGATGGCTGTTTGTACCATGGGAAGGGAATCATCCCATGTACGGGAGGATGCATCGACAACGTGGCGCAGGGCTTCCAAGATCTTTCGATTGTGCCTTTCCACTAAGCCGTTTGCCTGCGGATGGTATGCCACAATGTGTGTATTTTTAATTTTACACATGTTACAGAGTGACTCGAACAGTTTGGAAGTGAAACTAAGGGCGTTATCCGAGATTAGGATGGAAGGAGTGGTATGATTTTGGATGACGCGTTCCACTAGGGCTCTTGCCACAGTTTCCGAGGTCTGGTCTGGAATGGCGGCTACTTCGCTGTAACGCGAGAAGTGGTCCGTAAACACAATGATGTACTGATTTCCCTTTGATGTTTTGGGAAATGGTCCCAGTATATCCATTCCAGTTCTTTGCCAGGGCCTTTGGCATACTGGATATTTATGCATCGGAGCTGTGGATGGTACGTTGCCCTTATGCTTTAAACACGACGGACATTCGGCGATGTATTCTTGTACCTTTTGTTCATCTCGGGAAAGTGGTATCGCTCCAAAAGACTCTTGATGGTGCGATCCGGCCCCATGTGTCCATACAAAGGTGAGTCGTGACAAAGTCCAATGGCTATATCGACGAGATCCTTTGGTATCTCCACGAGGTCGTTTCCATCTTCGTTCCTGAAATGTACGAGCCCATCTTTGAGGTTGTACTGTTCTTTTACCTTCGATGGTTCCTTTTGTTCCAGGCGCGCCCGAAGGTTCTGGGTGTGTTGGTCCTGTTGTTGGGAGTATTGCAGACACTCGTAGTCGAACACAGGAAGAATTCCTATTTTATTCACTCGGGCGTCGGGCTTGAGTCTCGACAATCCGTCTGGAATAACTTGCAGTTTTCCCGGTTTGTATACGATTTTCGCTGCAAAGTCCTGAATCAACAGAGCCCATCTACTCAATCGTCCTTCAAGTAGCTTGTCCTTGAAGAGGTACGTGAGTGGCTTATGATCAGTCTTGATGGTTACATCGTAGCCATAGACGATATTTCGGAATTTTTTCAAAGCCCAATATACCGCTAGGGCCTCTCGGTCCGTAGTGGAATAATTCCGTTGAGGTGCAGAGAGAAGTTGACTGGCATAAGCAATGGGTAATTCCACACCGTCTACGTCCTGTAACAGGACGGCTCCTAGTCCATAGGAGGAAGCATCTGTGGCTATGATGAAGGGTCTTGTGTAATCAGGATATTGTAAAATGGGATGACAGGTTAGTTTATTAATTAAAGTTTCAAAGGCATGTTGGTGATCGGATTCCCAGTTAAATTTCGAATTTTTCTGGAACAAATTAGTAATGGGTTTAGCAATATTCGAAAATTGGGGGATAAAGTTCCGATAGAATCCGACAAAACCAATAAATGCACGGGCGTCGTCGATGGTCTTGGGTACAGGGTACCTTTCCAGGGCTTCGAGTTTGGCTGGATCAGGTTTAATTCCTGTGGACGAGAGTAGGAATCCTAGGTATACCAGGGATTCTTGTAAAAAATTGCACTTTGCAAGCTTCAGTTTAAGGTGTGCTTTTCTCAAGTGTGATAGCACATTCTGAAGGCGTTGAAAGTGTGTTTTTATGTCCGAACTGTAGACGATAATATCGTCAAGATAAACGAGAGCTTCGACACCTAATAGGTCGGAAAGGACTATATTCATCAACCTAGAGAAATTAGCAGGCCCATTTCGGACTCCGAAAGGTAAAACCTGGAATTCGTAATGGCCTCGGTTAGTGGAGAAAGCAGTCAATGCCCGAGATTCGGGACTGACCTCCATTTGCCAATAACCCGATGCTAAATCGAGGGATGAAAAGAAGTTCGCTTTCCCTACGTTCAGAATTGTTTCCTGCATGTTTGGAATCGGGAAACGGTCTGGGATGGTAATGTTGTTCAGGCGTCTAAAATCTATACAAGGGCGAGATGTTCCGTCCTTTTTGGAGACGAGAATCATAGGAGCGGACCAGGGACTAGCTGAAGGCTGAATGACATCCTGCTCCAACATGTCCTTGATGTGTTCCTCAATAGTGACTAACTGGGAATGTGGAACCCGATAGGGAGGAATGAAAATGGGTTTGGAATTGGGTTCCAACTTGATTTCAAAAGGGACCAAATTAGTTCGGCCCAGAGGATCTCCTTTTAGGGCAATCACATCTCTATTTCTTATCAGGAAATCGAGAAGTGATTCCATTAGTTTGGGATCCTGTAAAGCTGGTGACTCCTGAAGGGAGTGCTCCAGACATTTCTTATATTCTTCTTTTAATATTGAAGGATTTAATTCTAAGGAACTGGAAACACGATTTATCATACTGATGGGGAAATCTGAATCTACTTCTACTGTGGAAACAGTTCCTATTTTCTGATTTGAAGTTAATTCTATAGGACTTTCTCCTTTGTTTAAACAAACAACAGGGATAGCTGAATTCTGACTCTGACTAAGGACTTGGGCAATAAGAACATCTCTTTTGAAATTACTTTTCTCTGTAATCAGAGTACGCTCTGACTCTAATAATTTTCCTTGACTGTTAACTACTTTTGCTAGGAAACAAATCTTCTCATAAGGTGCTACTGTTATATGCTCGGTAGGGCATATGAAAAATTGTGAATCTGATTCTGGTTCGGCGACTAAAATTTGCCTTATTGGCTGAACTGAAGCTGGCTGACTGGAAACTGGCTGACTGGAAACTGGCTGACTGGAAACTGGCTGACTGGAAACTGACTGACTGGAAACTGCTGTGTTGATCCAACTGGATTCAACAACTGGAACTGATTACCCTGGGGTCTGATTTCTGGAGCGGTTGTCCCTCTGGATGCAACCGGCTGACTTGATCTGCTATCAAGTAGAGGGGGTTTCCTATTTCTTTCGGAAATCTGAACTGAGCTAAGTCTATTAGCATTAAGTTGTCTGTCATTCTCGCGGAGATGGTGTGTCCTATTTCGACACTTTACTAACTTTCCGGCTGGGTAAATCTCCCATTGATTCCGGTTAAAAAAATCCATACCTAGTAGGATGTCTGTCTGAAAGGTGGCGACTGTGTCCACTATACAACATTTCGCGGGGTATACCGCGTTTCCAACTTCTAAATATAACTCAATTTCTCCATATGTGGGTATGGGTGTGCCCGTAACTCCTCTGAGTTGGCAGGATGGTGCCTTAAGTTCATATTTGTAATTTGTACTCTCTAGTAATTCATCTACACATTGTTTCTTAATTAACGTCGCGTGTGCTCCTGTATCTAGGAGAGCAGTTAAATCTTGGTTATCGGTGCTACAATTTATTATTAAATCTAGGAGGTCCGCACCTATTATCCTGATGGGGAGTTTGTGTGCGTATCTGGGTTCATTACTGTAATTTAGGAGGGAGGAGGTTGAACTGCTGCCTCCAATGTAGGGTCTAAAAAAGGGCTCGAATGGTCTTCTATGGGAGGACCTGGGTCATATTCTACGGGATATCATACGCTGGAGGGTGTTCTTGAAAACTGTTCTCTGGGGAAAATGATTCCTCCCGGGTACTTCTACGTACCGAACTAGTTGACCTTGCTGGTTGTATTGAGGTTTATACATGGGGTAAGAGTGTGGTTGACCCTGTGGTCGTGATCTATTGGGTTGGTAGTTCGACTGAGGCTGGGAATGGACTGGTTTCTGGGGATTGGTTGACTTTTGGGATACGTTTTGGGAACGTGGTTGGTTTGGTTTCTGAAAGTGGGGTCTATACCCTGCAGGGGCTTTATCAGCACACTTTTGGCGATCGCCACGGCGATGACCATGTTCGTGACAGTGGGAGCAATACGAGGGGTAATTACATTGACTTATCATGTGCCCAAACTATCGCAGTTAAAACACTGTGGAGGAGGGCGTGTATTCTGGGTTTGGGGGGCTTGTTTCTGGGGTGTTCCCTGCATTGCCTCGATTTATAGGTTGTTGTTGTTGCTGTTGGTGTTGGTGTTGTGCTGCTGCTGAATATAATGTACAGGGGTTTCTCTACCCTTTCGGTAGTTTGGTTTGCTAAATCGGGGTAATGTTCCCGTGTTTTGTTTATGGCTACACTTACAGGTTTGTCAACATTTAAAAACTCCTGAAACTTTTTTTTAGGTGCTCCGGGTAGGTTTTGGTAAATGGTTGTGGCTACTATTAGATTTCTTTGTTTCGAAGTGAAAGTTATGCCACATGCATTTTCTGCGGCCCGGAGGGCTTCTCCTACAAGTTTATGTGTACGTGTAATAAAATTGTTTAAATCTTCGTGTTCCTCTTTCTTCCATTTAGCTTGGAAGACTGCTTCTAATGTGGCTAAGGGTTGTGCAAGGGTTATTTCTTTAAAAAATTCTAATAAGTTTTGTTTAAAATCGTCCCATGTTGTAGCTTCGCTAATTGATGGGACGTAAGTGACTGTGTCATGAGCATTCCCTTCTTTCGGGTCAATAAATCTTTTTGCTTCTCTAATTTTTATATCATCATCGGTAATATTTTCGCGTAAGAAATGTTGCTCTAAAGATTCAACCCAAGGTCTTACGCGTGGTTCAACAAAACGATTATCTATGGTCCCCTTAAAAATTAAAACAGTATGAGGAAGGTTTACTAGTCTGCCTAAGTTAATGTATGCTGGGGCGGGGGTTTGAGACTGAGACATATTGGCTTGTGTGTTTGGGAGTATGTTTGAAGGGCGCGGGGTAGGTGGAAAAATGGGTGTAGGTAAATTTCGATGTCAGAAAGCGCACCGTCTGAATCGCTCATATGTGAAGGTACTTATTAATGTGTTCTAATTAGGTCTGCTTGACCGATCTTAATTTATGGAATGATCACTTAAGGGGTTTTCCTAACTACACTATCTAAAAAAATAAATGCACAACAATTTGCCTAACTAGGGGAAAAGATTGCAAAAAAAATAAAAATGTAAACAAAATTTCACTCGAATGTACGTGAAGGTATGGTAATACTATGTTTGGTACATTAAATAAAATTATACTATACTAACTAGAATAGTAAAAATAACTGAAAATAACTGTGACAATACTGTTTTCAAAAGAATGTATCACTGGTGTCTGAAGTGTTCACTGTTTTTTTGTTAATTCTGGCTCAATACTAAATATTAATTGTTAATAATAATGACTTTTCAAATGTTTAGAAATTATTTTAAAAAAGAGTTTTGTACTTAACAAGATTCCTACGGCGAAATCCTTAGAGACGTGTCCTGAAGACGTGTCTTGCTGGCCACTTGTTCCTGGATGAAAACTAGGCGTGAGAACTTGGAGTCGTGACGCACCGGTTCAAGGGTGGATGTGACGAACTAGAAGTCGTGACACGCCGGTCAAGGGTGGATGTGACGAACTAGAAGTCGTGCGCCGGTCAACTGGGTGGATGTGACGAACTAGAAGTCGTGACACGCCGGTCAACTGGGTGTTGGTTCTGGTTCCAGGGTCTGGAAGACTGGAAGAATCCTGGAGTCGTGAAGATCCTGGTTAAAGGGTCGCCAGTTGTTAACCCCTCCGTCTATGGCCCGTGTTGGTTCGAAGTCGACGGGGGTTCTAGTTAGGTGGCAGCAACGGATGTGTGACTTGAAGTAGTTTTCTTCTATATTACTCTCCGAGTTCTTCTATAGTGGCTCGGAGGACTCTGATAGACTTACTCAAAATGCTGAAGGTTCCGGATTCTTCTTATAGCGTATCCGGAAAGTTTAATGACTAAGTTCTTCTGAAGAGAGCAAGGCTCGAAGGATAATAAAAACTAGCTTCAACTGTAAATTTACTGCTAAAATGTACAGGTAGTGCTCAGCCTCTGAATTAGCTTCTGAATGACAATGGAATAATTTTATGGGTTTATATACCCAAAAACTGCTAACATTATTATTATTAAATGCTAAAAGGCTGTATTATTTTTGCACAATATTTGAAAATAAGTAAATTTTTTAGCTGTGGTAAGGCTTGAACGAGTAAACAAAATATTTGAAGACGAAACCATATTTTTATCTTAAACCGCGACTTTTCAGATCTGATGTTATCATGATCTGCCAAGTTAACTAAAAGTGGAAATCGGACTATGCATCTTTACACTAAAATATGCATATGAGTGAAATTTTAAGGTTTAAGATGTACAATTTTAATGCTTAGGCAAGACATGATCTCATTGTTTATAACGAAAGAGAGTGTATACAAAATGTGAACATTGCAAAGCTTAACAGGATTCCTTATTAAGCGAAATCTAAAAAAATGATTATGAGATTTTAAAAAACAACAGGTCACCAATTATTTAGCAAAGTAGAAAGCAAATCAAAATTTTATCCAAACTCGCGTTGGGCGATTTTGGTCCTTATGTAAAAATGAATACACACACGTACATACATATGAGTATAGGCATTATATAAAGTTAAATATATAAGAATATACAGAATTATATAAATACATGAATTTTTAAAATGGATACAGAGACTATATAAATGAATACAAAAATTACATGAAGGATAAGATAATATAGGAATATGGGAATTATTTGGTTCATTTTTACATATATATATATATATATATATATATATATATATATATATATATATATATATATATATATATATACTTTTTTTTTTTTTCAAAATCAAATTATTGTTTTGTTTAGAAAATTAATATTGATGTGTTTTCCTTTTCTCTGAGGCTAAATTTAAAATGTCCTCATAGTTTCATTTGATGTTATAAGTGTCTAAAAGACGCAACAAAGATCTGTCATTACACTGTCGTTTCCCATCAATGTTTATTTAAGCAAACCTGAAAGTCGCAAACTTGGCAAATTCTGACCGTTTATTAAACGCTCCAAACCGGTATGAATCTGCGGCTGCATAAGTTCTATCTTTCTGTGCTAAAATAATCGCAAGTTCATAGAATTTTTGAGATGATTTTATCATAAAAAGAGAGAAACACTAAGATCTGCGCAGTATGTCTGACGTCACGTAACTCATCCAGAGGAAGAGAGGAGTAATCACTGTTCTGAGTATGAATAATTGTTTTTAAAAATTTACCTCGGACTTTCTGACTGACAAATGACAATGCTCGGTATTGATAAAGATATCTTACGTAATGTATTGACCACTTCTCTTTTGTCATTTAAAAGAGCAATAGCGACTTCATAGATACATTTTTTTAACAATTTCAACCCACCAAAAATGGTTTCTGGTTTTTACCAAATATGGTTTCTGGTTTTTACCAAATATCCAAAATAGTCGGAGTGGTTTCAGTTACTTGTTTTTCGGTGGTCAGCAAATGTTTCATTACTCGCGTAGATTTAATAGAACACTAATAAAATTGTCACTTGATTCTCGTAATTTACATGCTAAGAAGGTTCTTTTTAATGAAAACTTTCGCGTTTCGTTTCATAATGTCACTTAATATCCCCCCTTTTCAACAAATGCCACAGTTTCCTGTTAAACCCGTAGGTATTGCACTCGTATAGCTAGGAAGTATGAAACAGTACATTTCAGTCCACTGATACTTAAAAATTGATAAAAATTGTTAAATATTAAATGAAAATATTTTAAACACAACTTGCCTCAGAATAAACACTGAAGGAGTGAAAGAACACGTGGTTACCATTATTAATCTAATAATACGCTGTCAACTACAGGGTGATTAAAAATAATGTACACGCATTTTTACATTATTCATTTTAGATATAAATTGCACTTCAATAAAAAACCTTACTATTCACGTAGTAGGTAAGCTTGTAAAAACAACATTCAATAGTCATTTTATGTTGAGTGTTAAAAATGTCCACCAATTTACACACACACACACATGCGGCGCAACGTTCCAAAACAGATCGGCACACAGTAGTTTTCATATTGGTTGAAATTTTGTGTACTACCTGAACAGTCGCTTCCTGTAAGTACCTGAAGGACAAAGTGTATGGTACTAACCCTCGAAATGCGCAACACTTGCAGGAAGCGATTGTTCGGGGAATACGCAAGTAATATGAACACTACTGTGTGCAGGTTTGTTATGGACGTTGCGCCGCCCGCATGTCTGTAAATGGTGGATATTTTAAACATTTAACATAAAATGACTATTAAATGTTGCTTTTTCATGCTTACTTATGTACACAGTAAAGTTTTTGTTTATTAAGTTTAATTAGTATCCAAAATAAATAATTTCAAAATGTCTATTTTGAATCACCCTGTATATTAAACGAACTGATCTTACATACCTTCTGTTCTTAAACTTTTTGCCGTTTCACTAGATACTCTAAATTGTTATAATCTGTAACCACTCCTTGGGGTAGGAAATTATTCAGCTGTCCTGATGCGGACAGTAGTAGTTCCCTTATTGGTGACCTTTGCTCTACTTGTAAAAATTAAAGCCTAATATAAATTCAGATTCCTCCTCCATTGATTTCTTGTGCTTTTAGTTTTGTAATCAACATTTAAGGTCATCTTCAAATTTTTCTTCTAGAAAGTTTGAATTTTAATTAATAAACTTTTTTCATTTGAATTCAAAATGTTTTAATCTTTTTTTTTTATTTCATTATTTTATATTTAAATTGTGTTTGTCTTACATTATTAATCCCTTTTAGACCTGATGATGGAAAGTATTACAAATTCCGAAACGTTGAAAATACCTTTTTTTTATTATTTATATTTAATTATTAATAATCATGATATCTCGTACTGTACACCCAATGTATTCTATTTCCAATACTGTAATGTCATTACTGTACTCTATTCACTCGGCTTTAATTTATTTCCAATCACATTCATTTACAATTTTAAGTGATTCTGAATACTATTTAATCGAGGTGGTAACAACGTACGCGAGGTAATGGCAGAACTCATTTAAACGGGCAGAATGAAACGACGCGTTTCTGTTCTTTATATTTTCATTTTGATAGACGTTTTGAAGACGCATAATTAAAGGGTATGAGATGATTAAAGGGTATGGGATGATTAAAGGGTATGGGATGATTAGAGAGTATGAGGCAAGAATAACCTAGTGTTTATAAATAATAATTTTTAGGGAGAGAGATGGTATCCTTTCTTTGAAATAATAGCTTTAATTTTACATTTTAAAAGCAAAAATTAAAAGCTCTGTGAAAAGATCGATTTCTGGACCATGTGCCACCGCCCTTCAGGGTATTTCAAATCTCTCTCTCTCTCTCTCTCTCTCTCTCTCTCTCCTCTCTCTCTCTCTATCTCTCTCTCTCTCTCTCTTCTCTCTCTCTCTCTCTCCTCTCTCTCTCTCTCTCTCTCTCTCTCCCCCCATGTTGCCAACTAGTGTTTCATACTATATGATTTTTAAATTTTTAATATTTAATATAATTTTAAATCGTTACGTTTTACATTTAGTCAGCTTCCTACAAAACACACACACACACACACACACACACACACACACACACACACACACACCTTTCTGTTTGCGCCTCGGTGGTGGTGTGGTTTGCGTCGATGGCTACGAATCCATCGGCTCCGGGATCGAGACCCGGTGACGGCGGGCGACGCGCAGCAAAACCCAACTGTTTATCCTTCCACACAATAAAAAAAAAATTGTTTCGTAGATAAATGGGTACCCTGGGTAGCCTAGTGGTTAAGACGTTGGGCTGCTGGTGGGGCGTGGTTTGGATTTCACATTAAACTGTAGGTCTAAGGTGGAGTGACAAACTTGACCTTCGTCAGAATGAACAATTCGGGCGGAAGCTAAACCAAGGTCAACCAAGGTTACTTCCACTTAAACTATGAATGCATCGATGATTATACATAACCTTTGGTTATATATATATAATATATATAATCATAACCTCGTAGTTCCGTGCGTCGGTCGGTCTTCACACGATGGTCAAGCTGGTGGGCCCACCTCTAGGTCTGGCCTGGTGGAGGAGAGAGAGTTGATATCTTGCGATTTCCATCGCACATAGCCAGACACACCCAGCTCATTTGGTACCGTCCTGAACCGGGCGTCTAGTCTTCTTTTGAAGAATCCCACTTTAACACCAGTGATGTTCTTGATCTCCTTCGGAAGCTGGTTGAATATTCTTGTATGTATGTGGGTGGATGGGTGTGAATTTTACAATTAAGCTCATGAAATTAATAAATAATACACACCCACAGGCAAAATATAAAACAACCCGGGGCCTTTCATGTATTTCTATACTTCGTCAGGGAATAAATATGAATATGCCAAAGGTCTTGGAATCGTCTCATTTTTTTCCCGTGGGTGTGTATCATAGATCTCTTATATACTGACAACTTTAGTTCTTGCATTAAGTAATCTAACCTCACGTGACTATACCTAACCGGGAATAATTTATAGCCAACGAATTCTGGGAAGGGGGAAAGGGGCGCGAGAATTTAATGTATCCCTCTTCAGTGTGGATTACTTTTTTCTCTGCGAAGTGAGGAAACTTCTCTTAGAGACGACGACAATAAAGTCGAAACTTTTATTTTTATCTTGCAACATCGATCGCTCATCCTTTCTTGCGACCTTCTCTATCAGATATATCTCATGGTCCCTTTTTCCATTTTTGTGGGCATTATATATATATATATAAATATATATATATATATATATATATATATATATATATATATATATATACAGGGTGCCCCATAAGTCCGGCATCATAGGAGAAATTCATATTTTCCTTCTTCTACTGTACAAACCATAATTCATATTTTTCTTATGCTCGTGATGCTAAATTTCCCGTCCACCATTCTGTTCAGTGACGAGGCTGTATTTTTATGGAAATGGTGAGGTAAATTGACAGAACACCCGCTACTGGTCTCAAAACAACCCTCACTCGTATACCTCTTCAAAGGAACAAGGTGCATCTCGTGTGATGGTATGGTGTGGCATTTGGAAGGATCGCATCATAGGCCCCCTCTTTTTCGATGAACGTCACTGGAGGCACCTACCTACGTATGCTCCAGGAAGAAGCATTTCCCAGTGTCTTGAACGAAGAAGGGAATTTCCCAACATGGTTCCAGCAAGACGGTGCTCCTGCACATTACAGCACCCAAGTAAGGGAATACCTGTACCAACAATTCCCTGGTCATTGGATAGGACGTCGAGGGCCTGTGGAATGGCCAGCTAGAAGCCCGGATCTCACGCCACTAGACTTTTATCTCTGGGGCCACTTGAAAGCGCTGGTATACGCAGAGAAAATTAGGAGTGTTGAACATTTGCGGCAGCACATTATTGGGGCATGTAACACCATTACTCCTGACATCATACACCGTGTGCTTGCTGACTGGGTATCACGTCTGAATTTGTGTATTGAAAACAATGGTGGACATATTGAGCACGTTCTGTAAATAAAAGCTTTTGTTTTGCCTTTTTTTATTATTTTTCCTATGATGCCGGACTTATGGGACACCCTGTATATACACACACAGTGATGTTACTGTTCCTCAATCTCCGGAGCAGTGTATGCGATCAAATTAACGTTTGACGTCTCAACACTTTCACTCGAAAAAAAAAATTTTAAACTCAAAACTACAAGATTTATTGTTATTCAAGACTAAATATTTAAGTAACTTGTTACTCAAGTTATACGCATTTTGGGTTCCCTTTCCGACAACTGAACTAAACCTAAATAAACATGAAACATTTGAAGAAAAGTTACGTTTTAGCACGATATATATTATTGTTTCTGGTGGGACATTAAAGTATCACTATGACTGAAAGAGTTACCTGTTAACTGCGTCTGTTTTGCATTTGTTAACCTCCTATATTCGGTTGAATATAGACTAAATACGAAGTAAGACATAGGAAATTTCGGTTCTTTGTTTAAATTGAAACCATTGATGAGAAGACAAATTCGCTTAGCATGAGGTTGCAAATGGAATTTAAAATTTCTGTTTCAGACACCAGTTTTGTATACTCACTTTTCCATACTGTCCAAATTCTTCATAAGTCTTCTGACGGGAATCACAGTTGTCGGGGATTGTCATAATAATTAGGGTGTGTCAATTTGGGAGGTGAAAATTAATTTTTGCCAATTCCTTCACTGAGGGGTTTTAAAAATATGTTTTTGGATGTGAAGAATTCAAATCTGCTATTATTTTTGTGGTTGCTCAACACTTAGCTTGGTAAATCTACGTTTGATTAAAAAGCACATAAATTGCTCTCGGAAAACAACATTTATTAATTTTAGCTTCTCAAATGTCAGGTAATGCTATAAAAATTTTAGTTTCTCTGCATAAAACATATCCTAGTAATCATAAAACATATCCTAGTAATCATAAAACATATCCTTGTAATCATAAAACAACATTAGAAAGTAATGACATCAGTAAAAAAAAATATTTAAACAAGTTTCATCAAGTCTTGCTTTGATTCGTTCTTGGACATCAGCCGCCGACTTGCTTCTTGGCCTCTGATATAGCCCTCACGTTTCTCATGTGTATACACCCTGCCTGCTGCCTCTGTGACTTGTTTCACACACCTCTCTATTGACTGAGCATGACAGGGCCACTGTGGAACTTGCATAGGCTTGTCAAAGAACTTCTTTACTTCCGCTGTAGTCAGTTTACATGTCAAAGGAGGTTCAAATACCCCGTCAGACCAGTCTGTCAGCTCCAACACGGAAGAAGCACTGGGTTGATGGAAGGTGTCTTCCTGGGACGTACAGAAAGATCTCCAAGTGTGTCATCATCTCCACCCCTCATGTCAACAATCTTTTGGACACCAGCTCTCCTCTCCTCACTGTCATCTGAGCACAAGAGTGTCTGGATTATCATTTCGCTGAATGCATACCATGCTGAGCGCTTGATGGTTGGCAAAACAGCATCCACTACAGCCTTCTTTTGCAGCCTAACTAGCCGCAGCTGAAACAAGATGTGGCGTGGGCCTTCCACCCAAGAGTGTTTTACTTTGATGTTGAACCAACAGGGGTAGTACACACCAACAATGTATTCCACTATCAGTCTTAAGTTGTTGAGGGTTTTGCCTTTAAGGCCATGTTTTGAAACCCATATGCGACAAAGCCTGTTTGCTGTGTTGTCAACCACCTTGAATGGCTCACTGGACCAATTTCAAGAAGGGACAGATCTGTGAGAAGTTCTCCTGTCCTTATGGCCTGTGTGATCCTATATCCGTACGCTTGATCAGTAGAGAGATCCTTTACGACATTGTCACTCAGTGAAGTAAGAGGCTCTCCAATTGAGAGTTTGGTGAATGAAGGATCAATTTCAAGTTCGGTTGCAGTGTCTAGCATCTTGCCAATGTTACCTGTTCACTTGTTGTTAGACAAGGTCTTCCCATCCAGTGCTGTGATCAAGTGTCGCAGGGGTAACTCGTTAGTGTGGAGGGCACAAACCAACCAGATCAGCTTACGGCAAAGCTTGACCTCTACCCAATGCATGGAACCACCCTCCCAGCCAGTGTTAACATTTGTAGAATCACCTCCAATGGCCTGCAGGCTTTTATCAATGCCCTTCTTCTTCATGAAATCTACAAGATTATCAGCAATAACTTCAGCAGGTTTTTTTCTCGTTGAGCCTTTCTCAGGAGTGAAGTGGTAGAGATATCTTCCACCTGACTCACTACACACAGAATAATGCTCTTCTTTGATGATGCTGGGGAACTGACGATCTGAATTGTCTGCTTTCAGCATAACTTTAGTTGTATCTTGACGGCCGTCAAAGAAGATGCAGTCAATTTCACCCTTCTTACAAAGATCATCAAATTCCTGATCCAGGGATCTCATAACTTTTTCTTGGGCCCTCTTGACTTTATTGTGATCAACTACAAGTCTCTTGTCTCTTCAGTGATCAAGCCAGCATCCATAAAGGCAGCAGTGGTGATGGCAGGTGTGGCACGCAGGCCAACACCATATCTGATGCTATGCATAGCAACATTAGGTATTTCTAATGTGTTGTACTCTGGCTTTTTATTGGAAGTTGAAGACGTGCTTGGTATTTCTAATGTCACTTCATAACTTCCATCCTTTCCATCTTGAGCATCAGCTATTTGTTCTTCATTTTCATCATCAAAGAAAATTATTTCATTTGATGGCATTGAAACATCCTGCTTACTTGTCTGCTTATATTCAGCAAGCCTTCTTCTTTCGTCTTCTTGCCGCTTCTGCTTTTTGACTTGTCTGTTGTGCTCAGGTTGATCTGGCAAGCCAATCTGATGTGGTCCAATAGAACCAGACTTGTCTCTCTGACCTTTAATGAAAGCAAGTTCCTTCACAGGGATCTTCATCTCCCTAGTGCATGTACAGTTAATGTGTTTCGTTTTTGCAACCAGCATCTGCAGGCAGCCAAATTCAGAGCAGAGAACAATTTTACACTTGCAACTGAGGATGTCAAAAAGCTTGTCAAGTTTTGCAATGAAAGCCTCTTTGACATGTAGCTTTCCTCTCCCAAGAGATATGTGTTTGGCCTGCTCCCAGCTCTCTTGGATCTTGTTTAAGATTGTGACTCGTGAATTTACAACGGGGGCTACAAAAGAACTGTTTGCTCGTTCCCACTTTTCAAGCACTTTAGGGTAAATGTCCTTTGCAAGACTGGCTGCTGGGTAGTTCTCACATCCTCACCACTTTGTTCTCTTAGCAGTAGCCATATTTCAGAACGTCTCGCAGAGTTGGGAGTTCAGAGGGCAACAACTCTCTACCAGTTCCAATTAGGTTGCTCATATGTGTGAATGTCCCCAGTCTGTCCTCCTTTCAGAAGCCATTGTAGGTCAATTCCCACTGGTTAGGATGGTAGCACTGACGGACAAAAATCTTCAGCACACTGATGAATATTTCAACCTGTGAAATAAGCAAAAACAGCAGTGCATTATATATACAGCATATATAATTATTAATATAATAATTATTATATAATTCCACAAAAAGTCAAAAAAAGTCACTATTTTTATGTAGCTTCTTACCAAGCAAAACTAAATTATACTAAATTAACAAAAATATATTTAGAATTCCTAAGTCATGCTGCAACTTTTTAGCACCCCTCATATTTGGAATTTGAAAGTTGAAAAATTCGACAACCCAATGTCATAGGAACATTAAATCAATTTTTCGTTCCTTCTAGTTCGGCAGGTGCTACCCACCCTTTCATTATACATCCTCTTACCAAGCCTTCCATCGTCACGTGGTAAATAGTTGGGAGCTGTAGTTGAAGTATGTGCTGTATCAACATTTAAGGAATGGCAGTTATTTTATTTGCTCATGTAGTTAGCTATATTTTTAGTCTGAAATATAAAAGTAGCTGAAAATGTTAATTAAGCCTTTGCTGTAGCCTCTAAATTCTATTTCGCTTTATTGAAATATCCAATATGTTTCTTATATTTTTCCAGCATACAAAAATAATATATTGAAATTAAAATTTATTTTCGCTGCAAACGTATTTTCTGTTGGATACGGTAAAAAAAAAGGTGTATATATATATATATATATATATATTATCTCAGATATCATCAGTATACGTTGGTTTACTGTTGGACTGTAATTTTAATATATACATTGCAGAATACAGTTAATAAGTTGTTGTTGGCAGTAATGTATATGAGAGTATACGCGGGTACACGCCGTATACTTTTATTATTAATTTGAGCGTATATGTACATTAGTTTCAAATGATCAGTTGCAACAAGTACATGCGTTCATGTTTCTCTATTTAGTTATTTTTATAGCACGTTAACAATTACGACACGTGGAGTGAGGTCCCACTACATATGTAATCAGAAATGCTTTGTGGAAACTGTTTTAATAAATACATTGCTTTTATTACAGTGTTGGAAAGAGAACTTCAAACATATCATATACTTCGAATTTTTTTTGCGGGGGAGGGAGGGATATACCCGAACAAAAATTACGAATTGCAATTACAATTTACAACCATGGTTGTTGTGGTCACCATTGGTACCAATAAAATCAAGGAAAATGATATGCTTCGCTGTTTTGCACATTAATAATATTACAGTTACAGATAAATCGTCGCAATGAATTAACGAGTATTACAACGTTCGAATGGTACAGAAATATAGATTTGGAAAACTTAACACTATTCAAATTACAAATAAATGGGCATGCAAAAAATAAATGTCAATACATCACACTTAAGGACAATGAATAAAGAAATGACAGTAAGAACAATGAAAATAATCTTAGAATAAAATGAAGGGCGCGGAATTAATACAGAGAATTCGCGAATGAATTTCGATGTTGAAACCAATGAGAATATTGTACTCATGAACACACAACTGGTAAGTAAACCGATACTTTCGCTAAAGTAACAAGCTTCGTAATAAGCTTTGTGACAGCCTTCCAAACAAGCTCCTGTTTGGAAGTTTGTTGTTTTGCGAAGGCACCAGGGAGATTGCCTTCTCTCGCAGTGATTTTAAAAGTGCTCTTAAAATCCTTTCATGAGAAAGGGTTTCTTTGGTTTCCTGAAGGAAATGCTTAAGTCATTACGAGTTGATAGTGGTCATATCGACTCGGGTCGAACAGGCTCACATTAGCGTCGAAGTGGTCTTCCTCTGTTTCAAAAGGTTTCTCCAATTTCGTATGGAAATTGTTTCAGACATCCGGCGAAAGTACTTCGATTCATTACATGGGTGGAAGAACGATAGGCTTTTATCTGCCTTGCACTCTCAAATGGTTGTTTAATTGTTTTATGATTGCGTCAAATATTTTCTTCCATATATATATATATATATATATATATATATATATATATATATAAGCGTACGAGCCGGGGGGGCTGGGGGGGGGGGCTGAATTCGGGCAAAACGAAAAAAATAATAGCTTGTAAAAGTTGGAGAAATGCTAGCCTTATATATTATAAATTCACGATCAGAAAGTTATAAGATAATTTCATATTTTTATTTATAGCTGTTATTACGTTATTAAGCTATTATTATTACTTATAGGTTATTTTTA
This sequence comes from Bathynomus jamesi, assembly GCA_023014485.1. NCBI lineage: Eukaryota > Metazoa > Arthropoda > Malacostraca > Isopoda > Cirolanidae > Bathynomus > Bathynomus jamesi. Next base: position 20,970 of record JAJOZX010004274.1, read on the forward strand.
TTCCAGGTTTAATCTAGATTTACTGTGGATTATGCCCAAATAGGGGCTATGAGACTTATGCATGAAGAAAATATTTGATATACTCTTATGTCCTATTAATCAAAATTAACTAAGTACCGGTAGGGATTACAATACATCATGGAAGTTGCATAAAAAAGAAAAATCATACAATTAATTTTGCAAAGCATGACACGTATCCTTTGGTAATGTTAGTGCTTCTAATGGTCTGTTGGAGTGAGGGAACCTGAGCCTGTGATGATCCTAATTTCCTAAATATATATATACACAGTTAATTACATTAACTACCTAATTTCGGGCAAATTTGTATCAGCCCCACCAAAAAGATTAGGTGCCGTACGCCTATGTATATATAGATATGAAAATTATTTCACGAAAGTAACACGTGAAAAATATTTATGATGAATAAAACCACGAAGGAAAGGAAACAGAGTGGTGCTCAAGCGCTTTCGTTTAATGACATCCTCAGGAGTGTTCCTGAGGATGTCATTAGACGAAAGCGTTTGAGCACCACTCTGTTTCCTTTCCTTCGTGGTTTTATTCATCATATATACTGTAGATATATAGGGTGGGGCACGGGAATCAAGTGTTTTTTGAATAGCTAGTAATCGGCCATTAGGAATGGGAGGGGCGTGCGGTAGGTAGCATTCCATTCCTGGGTTCATAGCATTTAACTTTAACTAACACTACCTTTATCTTTCAGGTGCCATCATGGAGCAGTGGACGTTAGAACACGCATGTTCGCGTATGATCATTTTGTTAGAAGTGGCGAGTCAGTGACAGCAGTTCAGCGTGCGTTTCGCCGCAGATTCAACATTCATCGAAATGACTCTGTTCCCGCTCGTGACACAATCTTACGTTGGGTTAACAATCTTCGAACAGGAAGCTCAATAATGAAAACAAAACCGAAGGGGCCGCAACGCACTGTGCGTACTCCAGAGAACGTTGAAAGGGTCAGACAAGCGATGTTGCAAAGCCCAGGCCGCTCTGCTCGGAGACATTCAGCTGCACTCGGAATCAGCAATCGTACTGTTAGACGGATTTTGCATGAAGAATTACATTTTCACCCATACAAGTTAGCGATGGTGCAGGAATTGAATGTAAACGATTGCCCCCAACGACTGAATTTTGCACAGGAAATGCTTGCACTTTATGAGCAGAATGAAAACATGATGGTGGTAATGAGTGATGAAGCCCATTTCCACCTTAATGGGGCCGTCAACAATCAAAACTGTCGGTATTGGGCTGCTGAAAATCCGCGACAACTCCATGAAAAACCGCTGCATAGCCCTAAGGTTACAGTTTGGTGCGCGGTGGGAAAGTTGGCGTCATCGGTCCCTATTTCTTCGAACAAAATGGGGTTACCGTTACCATAACATCTGGGCGTACATTGAGATGGTGAACACCTTTTTCATCCCTGAGTTACGAAGAAGGCGTATTGCTCGTCGACATTTGTGGTTTCAGCAAGAGGGGCCACGCCACACACCGCCAGAGCGTCAATGGCTGTTCTTCGCCCCCTGTTTCCCAACCATCTCATTTCGAGATTTGGTGACATTGCATGGCCCCCTCGGTCCCCTGACTTGTCCACATGTGACTTCTTTCTATGGGGGTACCTCAAGTCACGTGTCTACGAGGACAAGCCCCGTACATTAGATGCATTGAAGGAAGCGATCCGTCAACAAATCATCCAAATCAACAGAGACCTGCTGGGAAGAGTGGAGGCCAATTTTCGTAAACGCCTTCAACAATGCGTCGACGGCCAAGGACATCATATGATATAATTTTCGGTACATGATTATTATGACATGAAATGCTATGTTCTTACGAATGTTGTTCTACCAATATATTTTCTTTACAAAAATAAATATCATTTTCCTGATTATTCCAAAAACACTTGGTTCCCGTGCCCCACCCTATATATAGATAGAGAGACAGAGAGAGAGACACACACACACAGACAGACAAAGAGGTAAAGAAAACACGAAAAGAGGACATAATTGTAGAAGAAATAAAAGAAACGAAGACAAACTGTGATGTGCTGAAATCATCAAATGAAGAAATTGACAAAGTCGAAAAATGTAGATATCGAATGCAAATATTATGCAAAAGGACATTGCCTAAAGCGGGATGTGCATAGATACATTGCCAGGCCCTTATCTGCAATTTCCATTACAGAAATGGAGATTGTAAATTTGTAAAAAACTGCAGGATCCACCGCCTTAGTATCTGCAAAACGTATGCAAAATACCGGAGATGCAAGTGTGGGAAAATGTGCCGTTGTCACCACCCTCAAAGGAATGACAGTTAAGCAGCCAAAACCATCGGTAAACAGGGTACCCAATTTTTTTAAACGCAGCCAGCACGTTCCAGTTATAGATATCATTTAATAAATACAAAGACAGTAAACGAATACCTGAATCCGAGAGCCGTACAAAATAAATAAAGGAAATTACATACGATATCGGGACGGCATGTATGGAAACAGAAAAGAAAGGAAAATTCTCTGAGGATCACGGGGCAATGAAACGTGCACCACCAAAGGATAACGAATCTGAACTACATAAAGAAGAAATTGAAAACGAAAAAATAAAAAATTTAAAATTTAAAATTATCCAAGCCAACATACAAAGCCTAAAACCAAACCATTCCCTGGATAAAGTCACGTTCCTGAAAGGACTCTTGCAAGAAACAAGAGCAGACCTTGCATGCCTCGCGGAAACTCGCCTGAAAGACTGCTAGGCGAACTACAAAAACTGAGAATTTTGTATCGACAGAAAAGAAGTACAAATTGACAGCTATAACATACATCTGGCCGACAGAACAGTAAAACGAAAAGGAAGATGCGCTACTTATACACAAGAAAAACGTATGGCAGAAATGATGGTAATTAATTCAAACAACTACGTAAAATTAGTAGCGGCAAAAGTTCCGAACACTCCGAACATTCCAACTACAAAATTCTCGGATACCATCACAGAGGTTAAGAACCTGATGAAAGTGCTAAACTCCCCGACTCCCAATGTTATTTTCTGCGGTGATTTTAATTTCCCATTTATGATGGGATGAATTTATGTTAACACAACAAATAACAGAAAATACAGGAAAAAAATAACTGCCTAGATTTGGTATTCACAAACAACAGCAACCTAATTAATAACGTATATTCCCAACAATGATATCAGATCACAACATTGCTGAAATAACAACCAGTATAAAAAGACAGGGAAGGAAAGAACACGCGCTATAGAAAGGGGCAAATATGATTTTTATTTTTATTTTTACTTCAAATCTATAAACTGGGAAGGTATTACATCCAGCATGGAAGCAATAGACTAGAGAACCATCTTTAAGGACAAGACAACGGAAGAGATGCTAATAACCCTAGAAGAGAAGACGCTAGAAGTTGTGGAAAAATGTCCAATAAACAACAAAGAGAAAAGAGAAGTAGGTTTGAGATAGAAAAAAAAAAGAGGTCACTGTTCCTCAAGAGAAAGTGTGACTGAAAAATTAAGACACTGCAAAAACAACAACAGAAAAATAGATGACAAACTGGAGAGCATTGGGAAGTACTCCGGTGTGGACATTAGGTATGAGAAAGGGAATGCTGGAACTCTCGTTTCTCCTGCCACTGTCCTCCTTAGCTGATCCCTTTCCGTGTCTCATCTACCCTGTGAGCAGTCCAACATGCTTTCAAACACACGTTTCTCCCTCTATTCTTCATTACACGTACAGTCGTACATGCATTTTACACACTACACAATCTCTTCAAAATTCATAAAAAAAATAATAAAATGGCATCGTGGGCCTCAGAGACCTTTATTTTAACACTCTCCTTCTTATATAGTGGGGGGGGGGGCACTTTTGCGGGCGCTCTCCCTTGTTCCCTTCTTCCTCCATAAAAAAAAATATATATTTCCTCAATATTGCCTCAATATTGCCTCTGTTTGAGAATCCACAGAAAAAGAAACCGGCGGCGCCATAGAAGCGATGAAGGTTAACTCAAAATATTTCTAGAATTTTGCGAAAAGCAAGGTGAAAAATCAAGCGACTGTCGGACCTTTGAAGAATGGAAGCAGTGCGTTAACCGATGACCTAAAAGAAATATCTGAAATATTAAGAGCTCGGTATGAATCACCTTTCAATATCTACAAAACCGATAAACTAATATGCCATAGCAATGCGTTCTTTGAAAAAGAATTACACAGGGAGAGTATAATGGACTTTGACTTCACAACAAATGATATCACTCGAGCTTTAGAAAAACTAAAAGCACACTCAAGAGCAGGCCCGAACAAATGGAATGCTACACTGATTAAGAACTGCAAGAATGAAATCGCTAATCTCCTATATTGGAGATGATCACTAGACGCGAAAGAAATGCCGAGCATCCTTAAGAGAGAGAACATAGTTCCAATTTATAAAGGAGGGGATCGATCTGAGGCAAAAAATTAAACGCCAGTGTCAATGACATGTCATCTTACCAAAATGCTCGAAAGAATAGTTAGAGAAAAATTAAATGATAAACACTATTTTCCTGACCGAAATTCATGTTGGTTATCACAACTAATGGAGCACTATAACATTACTGATGTAATCAAACAATGAAAACTATGTGATATACATATACTTTGCCAAGACGTTCAACAAGTGTGACCATGGAATCATACCACATAAACTGAAATATATGGGAATAACAGGAAAAGTAAAAATGGATAGATAATTTCCTTAGTGAGAGGCAGCAAGTCGTTACAGCCCAAGTAATATCTTCATCCGAGTCGGAGGTCCGTAGCTCAGTATCACAAGGAAAAGTATTAGCTCCATTGCTATTCATAATCACGTTGACTGATATAGATGAGGAAGTTACCGGTGACAGCACAGTAACATTCTTTGCTGAAGGCACGAAAATTGGTAGAAAAATAAGAAACTCAGATGATATAAAATCTCTACAAACAGACATGAAGAGAATTTACAATTGGTCTGAAGGAAACAATATGAAATTCAGCACTGAGAAATTTCAACTGTTAAGATACGAAAGAAAGGAGGAACTAAAATCCATGGAATACTATACCCCAAAATAGGCGGGAAATTCAGATAAACTCTTAAGGAAAAGATTTACGAGTTAGTGACTGATGACGCGAAATTTGAAACACAAAATATGGTAACAGTAAACAAAGCAAAAAGAATAACTAAACAGATACCGAGAATCTTTAAAAGAAGGGACAGGAATATAATGATTCCTCTGTTGAGAACATTGATTATACCGAAGCTGGAGTTTTTCTTAGTCTTAACACTCGTATAAAAAAAGAAGACATTAGTCAACTAGAAACCATTCAGAAAAAGCTTCACGGCCAAGATCAGTGGCGTAACTAGGCGTACGCATTATACGCACGTGCGTATATTTAAAAAAAAAATTCCCGTCCGGTTACCATAACATCATTTCATTTACAGTATATTATTGTATGGAGAATCACTGCGTCTCTATTCTACCATTGTATACGAACATGCATACATGTTTTATACTCACAAGTCACAACATTGGTAAGCAAAACATTCTCACAATAATGGTTGATGTGTGCCTTATCCCAAGACAAAACTCGTGTCACTAGTTGTTATTGCAGCATTAATACTTAATAGTAATACGTGAGAACTAATTTATTGTATAGCAATTCACATCTATGTATTAATAATAATAATATGAGAGAATGTAAAATATTGCAATTAACTTTGATCTGCATATTGATACTAATTATTGCATATTGCTTTTTATATAACTAATAACTGGACAATACCTAAAACTGTACTCGAGTAATCTTTTAAATAATTATTTCAGAATTATTGTTAAATTTTCAAATTAAATCTAGTATTCTGTTTTATTTATTTATTTATTTTATTATTTATTTGTTTATAAATAAATACAATTTCTTGTGACATTTTAATGTATTTTCGATTTTCATGACCTCGTACGTACAGTTTTCGAATGTCTGGCTACACCCATAAAGATCAGTGGATGCAAAGAAGTAAATTACTGGGAAAGGTTACGCGAATTAAATTTATATTCGCTGGAAAGAAGGAGAGAGGTACACCATTATTTACACTTTGGAAAATAATGGAGGAACTTGTCCCTAATGTCACTTTGAACCTTATAACCACTCAAAGTAGAAGGTAATCTTTGTATCTGTAGTGGAAAGTAGGAAGAATGCGTCGTGTTCCCAAACTGAAGACTAGACAGAACATCCTCAACCCTGAAGGAAAATGGCTTTGTTGTGAGAGGGCCAATAATGTTCAACCAGCTGGCGAAGGAAATACGGAACACGACTGGTGTAGTGGTGAAATTTTTCAAAAAAAGACTAGACGCCTGACTGAAAATAATAACAGATGAGCAGTGGGGTACCTAGTGAGCACAAGAAACCAACTACATACTTTACCAGGCCAACTCAAGAGGAGGGGCAAAAAGGCTGACATCCGTGATATGAAAAATCATCGTACGGGACACCTGAAATGTTGAAAGGTATATAGAGGCCAAGATGACGTTCAGCACCACCATTTCCCAATCATTTCCCTCCTTTGCCTCTTCCAGTCATTGTAGCGGGCGAATGAAGTTGTTGGAAAAGCACAGAAAATGGGAACAAACGTAGCTCCCAAATTGAAGCCCGTGTGGTGTGTTGTGGTGTGTGTGTGTGTGTGTGGTGTGTGTGTGTGTGTGTGTGTGTGTGCTCTCTCTCTCTCTCTCCTACGGAATCGCGATAATCTTGAGGATACACACAGAGCCCATCGCGACACGAACGTCCGTATCACAGCATTAGCAGTGTCGCTGGGATTTATCTTTAATTATATTTTTTTATTATGAAAAAAAATGGAATATACAAAAATTAAGGTTACGCTAGGTTAGGTTTGGTTAAATTTGTTTTTCAGATTGGGTAAATGTCGCGATACAGAATTATGTGAAAACGTTGCGTTTTTTTTCATGGTAGCCAAACGTGTGTGTGTGTGTGTGTGTGTGTGTGTGTTTTTTGTAAATATTTTCTGACTTTAGTTAGCCATTAATTATAAAAATAAAGATTTTTTAATCTATTTTTGCAAATTGAAAACGATCTTAATCCAATGCAGTCCACAGAGGATTAAAATGCAGACATTATAAACCTTTTAATTTCTCTGGAGAATTGTGACCTTCGCAGAGAAGTCACAGAAATTGTTTTAGTTTATTATTATGTGCGCCGTGTGATGATAAATGCGAGGATAAGAGAGAAAGCTGTTGGAGAGAGCTTGCTAGTGTGATCGGAAGGGTGCATGAATGTTACGAAATGTGTGTGATAGGATACATGAATGGGAAAGTTGATATAGGTCCGGAAGATGAAGTGTTGTGGGGAGCATGGTGTACCAAGAGTGAATGATAATGGGTGAAAAAGTTATGCAGTGAGAGAAGACTGTGTAACGAATTCCTTTGTTGAACGTAAGGGAGCACACAAGCATACCTGGTATAGAGTGATGTACATGGTGAGAAAAGTTTGATAGACTATGTGCTTCTGAAACAAAATATGCTGAAAGAGATTTGACACACGTGTAATGCGAGTTATGAATGGTGGGTATTTCTGACCACACGAGTCCTGTGTAAAGTGAGGTTGTGCGGAGAATGGAATAGCGAATAGAAAAAATGTGGGTCACGAAAGAATTAGAGTGGGAAAGTTGAAGGTGAGAGAGGTAGTGAATGAGTAAAGTAACAAAGTAAATGATTAATTGAATGTACAAGTTCCAGAACAATTTGATACGAGTAAGATGTGGTAGTGTACCAGGAATGTCTGATTATGAATGCAAGGTGTGTGGGTGGGTGGAGTTGCAAAAACAGGTGTGAAGAAGAGGGCAACTGCGTGGTTGGATGCCGAAGTTGTATCAGCGGTTGAGGATAAAAGGAGGAAATGAATGTTGGGTGCGCAGGCTAGTTGTGATTGAAAAGAAAGTCAAAGAAGAAAGAAGGTGTACTGCATGCAGAGAGCAAGAGAAGTATGAAGAGACTAATGCCGCAGAAGAAACGGAGAGTAAATACTAAGATTGAAAAGGCGATGGATGGAAATAATGTAGAGACTAGAAAGTATTTCTGGGAGGAAGTGCGAAAGTGAAAGAATGTAACTAAGAAAGTAAGTTTGAGAGTAAGGAATGAAAATAAAAGAATGCTTACAACGGATGCGGATCTACGGAATAGATGAAGGAAATATTTCGAAGGTTTGATGGGTGGAAGAGATGTTGGGAGTGCAAATATAAATATGATGGGATTTGGCGGTGTGAGGAGAGAACGTGACAGAATGTTTGGGAACATAACCATGAATGAAGTGAAAGCAGCTGTTCGCAAACATAAAAATGGAAAAGTGGCAGGTATGAATGAAATATATGAGGAAATGATTAAGTATGGTGGACTGGAAGGGTTAGAGTGGTTGTAGTACATATAATATATCAGAGTGCATGGACAAATGGGAGTTTGCCTGAAGACGAAAAGAAAGCAATAATTGTTCCATTGTGCAAAATGAAAGATAAAAGGAGTGAATGTAAGAATTACAGAAGGGAAGGTGTATGGTAGAATAGTGATAAAGGGTTCCAAGGTAGAAGAGGCTGTGTAGCTCAAGTGTTTGCAGTATAACAAGCGATTGAAAAAGTATGTGAAAGGGATTGCAAGGTGTACATAGAGAAGCTGGGGCGCTGGTCCACCAGGATGCCTGTGTGAATGGATGTGTGCGTTGTTATTGTTATATCCATAAGTACAGTATTTACTAATTTTTAAATCGGTGTATAATCCTTTTTAAACGAATGTATATAAAAATATTGTAATGAAAATTCAAATAGCGTAGATATTATATGGGAAAAATTAATTCGGCGTTTAAAAGAAAATCGGTATATATCGGGTGATATTTTTAAAAATGTGACACTTTAAAAGGTTTGTATTGTTTTAATTAACTGAAATAAAAAGGTGAAATTTTTATTGTACCTTCTCTACACATTGGGAATTAGTCTCCTAGTGCAAAACGTGCTCACGATACTTTCGACGGAAGAGTCCTGTCCAACAGATTTCTTACCGTTTATGATAAAGGAATATCGTAGTTACCGACATTACCAGATCTAAATCCCTGTTGTAAAATGGTTCGCCATTTACCAGAATGCAGCTTAAGTTGCTAGTGAATACCAGAAGCATCGCGGCTGGAGTCCTCTAACACGCAAGAACATTTTGAACCTCGTTCAGAAGTTTGACGAAACCGGAAATGTACACTGTGCATCCAGGACCGGAAGTCTTAGATGTGTTAAAACGGGTGTGAACGGAGAATTCTTTCCGTTTGTTAAATAAGAACCCAAAAAGTCGTCGAGAAGAGTTTCTCTGGAGCCGAGTGGGACTAAGACCAACGTTCGATGGATGATTAAGGATCTGGGACTGAAACCCTGTCGCCCTCATTTGTTGCATGACGACTCCGATCGACACTGAAATCGCTGAACTTTTCCTGGATTTGGTCTCTGGCGATCCTTCCATGCTTGACTGAACTGTTAAGACTAACGAAGCGACGTTCAAGTAGAATGGGCATTGGGCATATCAGCCTGCATAACTGCGTTTTCTATGCTGCTGAGAAAACCCATGTCATGATTACGAAAACGCTGCCATGATACAACGAATGAATTTAGAAATCTTTATGCAAGATAGAACTCCATGAATTACCCTCAATGTGTTCGCGCCTTCCTGAAGGAAAACTTTACTGGTCAGTGTATCGGGCGACGTTGGCGAATTGACTGGCCAGCGCGGTCATTGGATTTGACTTCAACTTACTTTTTACAGGGATGAAAGGCACTGTGAACCCACAAAACTTCAGACTCTTCCAGTACTCAAAGATGCCGTCGTTGCCGCAATTCATAGTTCGCTAGTGGAGTTATGCCAACGAGTTTGCCGATCAGTACCAGTAAGATTACAGTTCTGCAAGGATTTAAACGGTGACATGGACTCGTTTTTGTAAATAGCTTTATTGTTGTTAAATACTTTAGGAAAGTGTGTTTGCATACTACTTTTTAATTCTTTTTCTTCTCGGTAAAAGTTTTTATTAGAATTGAAGCGTTTACCAACTTTTATGTTACCATTATACGCATAATTTCATAATACGCCGTGTAACTTTCCTTCATAACTCCTTCATAACATAAAAACCTTGTTATATGAACTTCAAAGACAGCATGAAAGTGCTGTATACTAAAATTATAATTAAAGAAACGTGTCAACACAGATATACTATATATCGGTCTTCTCAAGCTCTCTGTAAGAATTATGTTGTGTACCTTTAATACGAGTGAGGATTACAAAGATTTTGTTTTTCTCAACATAATTGTTGTCTATAGGTAAGGAACATGCTAAAGTTTGGAAGGATTTAACTTAAATTTGCAAACTAACCGTGTGTGTGTGTGTTATGTATATATATATATATAATTATTATATATATATATTAGTAATAACTTTCACATTGTTGTTATTGATGTTCAGTTTGTTTGCTCAGATGGTTTCAGCTGGAACTTCACTATAATTGGTGGTTATTTTACCTCGCTTAAAGAGCAATATAATAACGCTGCTTCAGTTTCAGGGCACTTCTCGTACGACTTACTTACGTCAGCTCGATTTATTATGGCACTTGAGACATGGTAATTGTCTAGTATGCCCTAATGAGTACCATTAACTTCCCCATGAGAAACTAAGGCAGGATGATTATTCTGCCTTTCTTTAATCATACTAATTCTTATAATTTATTTTAAAAGTCCTTTTTATGACTTGACTAAGGAATAAAAACATTTGTAGTGAATTTAACCCTTTCACTACGAGCATAGCTTTGAAGCAAATTATATGAATTCAAATTATTGAATTCGAATTATAATACATATATAACCCCCCATTTTCAACCCTAGAGGATGGAAAGAGGGATATACCCTTGGTTTATAAACTGCACCCCGGAGTTGGGTAAAGATTAAGAGTTGGTTTATTTACCACCCGGATCTGAGTGCAAATTGGACGTGTAGTTTTCTGTATATGCCACTCCCTCCCGGAGCGAAAGGGTTAACCCTTTAACGCCGGAATTGTTTGTAGGGTTAAGTTATGAATGCGTGTATTTGAAACGTTACCACTATGTAGCGTCGTCCTTTTAAGGTTAAGTCGAATTGCGAGGCCTCGGTCTCGGGTACTGAAACTTTCCTAAAAATTTTAATTCTAATTAATACAAACCCGAAACAGGTTATATATATACACAGTATATATATATATATATAATATATATATATATATATATATATATATACAGGGTGTAACAAAAGTTCGTTCTCGTAGGGAAATCTCTTCCGATATTTTAATATTTTATTTAGCGACGACGCTTGTTTTCATTTAAATGGAACAGTGAATCGCCACAATTATCGTTACTGGATTAATTGGTAAGCTGATTGTATTGTTTGCAATATATAGTTAAAAATATTTTCTCGTTCAATTGCTATATTTACGTATGAGAACGGGCTTTTGTTACACCCTGTATATTAAAAAAGGAACTGCAGTGAATTATTAGTAATTCAGGTGTATATACTATATTTTCTCAAACAATTTTTTTCAAGGCTTTGGAGGATAGGGCAACCTTAGGGCACTTGAACAATGCAAACCGTATGGACGAAACAAAACCAAATATTTTTCGGGTCGTCATTAACATACAGTTGGATGAAGCGGAGCGTGTGCTTTGCAACATGAATCAACTTGTCCAGCCCTGCTTCAAGACGAGATAAGAAGAGCTCGCTCAATTCTTCCCTTAAATCTCCCTCAACTTTTGTTTTAACCGTTTTGCTATAGTTTAATTTTTGTATTTCTAGTTATAGATTAAGAAGACTGATCAGGATTCTCAAGCCTAAAAAATAAAAATCAGAACCTCGACTCCAAAAAATAAGAATTCCGTCCCAAAAATAAGAATATCCATAATATATCGTTAACATTTTATTCTGATAACAGTAACAACAAAATTGAAATTTTTCTCCAGTCAAAAAAAGCAAAACTCCATCCCCTCTCAGTGAGAACATTGCCTGGACCGCTTCTTGACTTTAGCCAAATAAAAAACCAAAAAATTAAGAAATGAGAACAAATAAAAAATAAACAAGATTTGAGGCCAAAAATAAGAACAAATCTTAGAAATAAGGAGACACTTGAGAACCCTGAACAAAATTGTAATAAAAAACGTAATTCACAGGATAGTGATATGTACAGGGTGTCCCGGAAAAATCTGAAGTTAAAAAAAATCCTCCCTTATAAACAAAAAAGTCATAAACATAACATTTACCGACAAGACCAAATAATTGACAGTCTAAAAAACTAATTTAACCTAACATAAAGTAACCTAACTTAATCTAACCCACACTATACGTGTCGACAGAATGTCAGGTCGATCAGATGTCGTCAGGTCGATTAGATGTCGTCAGGTTGGCATAAGTGCCTCGTAATAACCAATCGCCAGACTCTCCCGGTTTATGAAGCATGATTCACACTATCCTTTACAAAACAACAACAATAGTAGAAATTAACATTCATTAACACCATTACCATGTTTTGCTAATAGACACTTGGCAAGAGGTAGAATACCGATCGGGTGTATGTGCCGAGCTACTAGTGATGCACAAATCGAGTGTGTCTAACTTCCTAAAAACTTTGTAGGATCTTCATATATATATATATATATATACTAGGACCTTTTCCATTTTATGGGCACCATTGAAATGAGAGAAATTAATATTTTTTAAACTTATTTCAACTTTTTATTAATAATAATGAGTACATTTTGAATAGGAGAAATTTTATTTATTTAATTTAACAGCTATGATCATAAAAACAAAAAATATTTGTCGTTTCTTAAAAAATTTGACAATAATTTGCGTTGAAAATTGAATGTTGGCTATAGGCCATCTTATTCTTAGTTCGAATCATTTTTTTTAATTATTGTATTAATCTAGGTTTGGGATTTAATTTATTGACTGCCCGGTTAGGTCATCTGTACGCCCTTGACGATCGGTTAGGTAAAGTCGTGATATTTTCGTTTAAACTAACGAAAATATCACGACTTAACCTAACCAATCATCAAGGACGTTACAGTTGACCTAACCAGGCATTCAATTGACCTAACCGGGTATTCAGTTGCCCTAACGGGGCATTCAATTAACCTAACAATGTAAAAAGTTAAAATAAGTTTAAAAAATATTAATTTCTCTCATTTCAATGGTGCCCATAGAACGGAAAAGGTCCATATTATAATACAGTATATAATCGCTAATTGTCTGTTCAGGCAATATTTTGCGATATTACAATGTATATTCTTGTAATATTATTATTATTATTATTATTATTATTATTATTATTAATTGCCTTGATATGTTGGTGGTGGTGCGCAAATTGTGGAAATAATGATGTTTTTGCTGGTTTATCATTAATTATTAAAAATATATTTGCATATATTATGTATTAATTTCATGTCATAATGCATCATTATGCTAATGATGCAAGTATTTTATCTGCTTTTTATAGTGTGTGTGTGTGTGTGTGTTTTTAGTAGCTGTGCATGTAAAATAATTGCACGGGAAAACGAGGTGAATCCGTGGATTAACTTTAGTTGATGGTGATGGTGGTTAGTGATGTTAAAAAAACGTTTTTTTTTATGTCCATGTTGTTTTTTTTTTTGTTTTTGTCGTTTTTTTGTTTTTTAGTTTTTTTTGTTTTTTTGTAATAATTAATATAGATATTGCCAATTTAATTATGAGGTATACTTTTGCAATGATATATATTATAAAAATAAATAAATAAATAATAAATAGGCCATATGGTACCAGTATAGAATGGCCTTTTCAGCCTATTTACAGAAAAAAACTGGCCTCTTTCTTGCACTGAAAGTCTTGTATCTTGAGATCCGTTAAACTTGCGAGAACACTGGCTGGGAGCTGACTGCCCATTGTCCAACCTTTCCAGGACTCTCCCATCCATGCCTCGGATTTTGAATCTCCCACTTAACTATCCTTTAGACCCGCGATGACATATTTTCCCCCCGAAACCATCCATATATATACATACACAATTACATACATATATACCAATATATACATAAATACTTATATACACATATTTATATCTATTACATACCCCATACATACGCATACATCCAGAATTCCAGATACATACTCACGCATACTCACATATATACCTACACAAACTCATACACCTCTATTTCGCCCTTTCATTACCTCCGAGATCATTTAGCACATGCAGTAATATCCCTACAGCCAATAGAAACTGATTAAGCACAGACAGAGCAGCAAAGCTAGTATTTATATCCCAAAATGCAAAATTCCAAGAAAGTGAAGTAAAATGGTGCTACATTGGCTTCGTCAACATCCAAATCTGCAATAAGTACCAGTACCTGTGATATTGAAACTATATGCTCTAATCAATCTAGTGATAATGATTCTTCAATGGAAATAGAATCAGATAATGAAAGTTAAACATCATTAGGTTAACACAAAGGTTAAAGAAAGAGATGAATATTTTTATTTTTTTTATTTTTCTATTTGGAATATATATATATATATATATATATATATATATATATATATATATATATATATATATATATATATTATATATATATACACACTGGTATTCTTGCCAATCACAATTATATATATTGTTTTATACCAGTATTATGTATTTTATACCAGTACCTGTGATATTGAAACTAGCATATATGCTCTACCCAATCTAGTGATGATTCTTCCATGGAAATGAAGGTTAAACAACATTAGGTTAACAAAAAGGTTAAAAAAAGTGAAATATTTTCCTTTTCTATCTGGAATATATATACTGGTACTCTTGCCAATCACAATTATGTATATTGTTTGAAACAAGGAAGAATGTTTTATGTTCTACAGGGTGGGCCGTAAGTTTCCATACATAGGAAAAATTAAACGTTTGTTTTTATGTTTCAGATACCCTAAGAATATGCGTTTGACGTAAGATCTTGTTTACTGATGAAGCAAATTATTTTTACGTCAATGGAGAGGTTAATCGGCAAAACATACGTTATTGGAGTAATGCTAACCCTAACTGGCTGAGTCCGACGAAGATGCAAGGTGCCGGTAAAGTGATGGTGTGGGCCGGGATATGGGGTGACAGAATTATTGGACCAATTTTTGTCAGTGGAAATCTTAATGCCGAAAGGTATCTTAACATGTTGCAAGAAGAGATTTTCCCATCCCTGCTAAACGAGGAAGGTAACTTCCCAGTTTACTTCCAGCAAGATGGAGCTCCACCTCATTATGGTCTTCACGTGCGTCGGTATTTGGATCAGCAGTTTCCGGATGCTTGGATTGGTCGGCGTGGTCCTGTGGAGTGGCCTCCCAGATCCCCAGATCTCACCCCCCTTGATTTCTATCTTTGGGGGCACTTGAAGGCCATGGTGTATCAGGAAAAGATACGAGACATAAATCATCTAAAGGAACGTATCACCAACGCCATTACAAGCATAACGTCAACTGTGCTAATGCGTGTTCATCAACAGTGGGGAACACGTATTGAAATGTGTTTTCAAAACAATGGCAACCATGTAGAGCATATTATATAAATAAAAATGGTTGTCCATAAAAAAATGTTTATTTTTCCTATGTATGGAAACTTACGGCCCACCCTGTACATAGTTAAAAAATATATATACATATAAAAAATGAGGGTTTGTTTTTCCTTTCTATTATATACTTTTTGCCTGATTCAATTTTTCTAAAAGATGACTATATAATATATATACTAGGTATAACCGTATAAGCATGGTAGTATAGTAAATTATAGGTAATACTAATATAATTATTAGATTAAAGGAAGAAAAATATGGAATGTTTAAAAAAAAAAAAAAAAAAAAAAAAAAAAAAAAGACTACCTTCGTTTTAAACAAAAAAACGACAAAAAAAACGACACAATAAAAAACGACTCACATCACTAATGGTGGTACAGTGTATAGGAAAAGTTGGGATACTCGAAATCGAAGGTAGCTGCAGCCTTTGTAATAAACTGTACACAAACATGGTGGTATATGATTTGGATTTTTTTTTTTAAATAAATGTTTCGAGTCCATCAAGAGAACTTGTCCCATTATTCTAAAATGGAATATTGACGGAATTATTTATACCCACACACTTTTCCTATCTGCACACATTAATATGTTTGCATCACTACTTGGGAACTTCACCTCCTGCGAATTAATTTTTCCCTGAAAGTACTACCAGACCTTCAGTGAATTCAGGTCTGTACAAGAGACGGCGGTTCATATCGAAGTAACAGAAAATGCATGGTTCCTTTTTGCACTGCCTCAAATTTAGCCTCGTAACATGCTCACGATGAAGCTGGCCTTGTGTATATCATACGCAAGAACTACAGAGGTGTTAAGTGTTAACAGAAGTGTCCTTTCTTAAGAACAATGTGAAGACGGAAATAAATTCTGAACAACAGTATCGTAAAAAACACTTGTCATACGTCCGCAGGAGTGTTGCGAGTGGACTTTTCCCTCAAATTATTGATTAGGCCAGATTGAACACACCTTATCTTCGTCGATTTCTCCATTTCGAAGGTGATTTCGGCTAATTAATACGGACGACCAAGTTTAAGGACACTCGCTGAGTTTTGTCGTTATGAACAACGTCGGACTTTACCGAACCATAATAAACATTTAGTGGTAGAATGGTCGTTTTAGTCTCGCTTCCACTGTTTCGGAGGCCTGGCAAAACATCTTGCTAGGTCCAATGTGATACCATACTACCGGTGATGGCCTACTGTTCACTTAAAACCTTAAGGGATTTTGTAAGATTCACTTACAAAAATAGGTTCCTTTTAATTAAAAAGTTCGCTTCAATTTGTCTGCTCATTCATCTATCTCACAATAAAGCCACGCGCAAGTTTAATGTATTGGGTAAATTAGTCCCTTAATCTTGCACCAGCGATCATGTTAAACCTCCTCTCACTTTGTCTCCCACGGGCCAATGAAGCCGGTCATTGAAAACTGCTGATTTTTCTCACTTCCTCAAGCTTCCAGATCGAGCCTTCTTAGAAGGGTGTGGTGATTCTCGTATATCAGATAGATTTTCAATTTCAGGTTGCCTCGAACAAAGGAGGAGATTCTAGGTACCAATCTATCCCATGAGCAGTTCAGCATGCTCTCAAACAGGCGCTTCTACCTCTATTCCTCACTACACATGCATGTATCCTACGCACTACACAATCTTTTCAAAATTTAAAAAAATTAAAAATAATATTTGTATTTTGGTTTTCTTCTTTCTATGGAGGGACATTTTTGCGGGTGTTTGCTTTTGGCCCCTCCTTTCCGCAT
This sequence comes from Bathynomus jamesi, assembly GCA_023014485.1. Lineage (NCBI taxonomy): Eukaryota > Metazoa > Arthropoda > Malacostraca > Isopoda > Cirolanidae > Bathynomus > Bathynomus jamesi. The sequence goes on from JAJOZX010004274.1 coordinate 38,375, forward strand.
AAAAAAAAGAACGCTATTTAAGAGCTCTGTTTTCTAGTACTTATTAACATAATTAATACTGAATAAAATATTTTAGCTTCCCTCTTATACTCATAATGAAGTTAATAATCCAATAACACTGACATTAGAAAAGCTGAATGTGGTACACACCATTTTACCGCGTAATTCGGGTCAGTTTTGTTGCATAGTGATATGTGACGTCATTCAGTACGGACTCTTATAATTGGTTGAAATAGACGTGGACAAAATGGCCTGATTTGGCGTCATATGGCGCAAACTCGGCCAAGATGATGCAACCTACGTTACTTCAGAACGAGAAATTTATCTTTTGACGTCACGTCTACAATTCGGTAAATTTCTCGTTTGTTAATAATACAGTGTATGTTATAATTATGTTTAATGATTACTGTGAAAAACACCACCACATTTTACAGAATTTCGCGTTTCCAACAGGAGTGTGTGTGTGGTAAAAATGAAAGAATATTCCAGCCTGGAACAAATATACTGTACGTATATATATATATATATATATATATATATATATATAATGGTGTTTCAGGTCGACCCTAGAAATATGGAAAAGAAACACTTCATATTTGTTACGAAATTACTATGACGAACTTCAAATGCAAACTACAAATTCCGGAATTTGTAGTTTCTATTTGGTATTTGAAGTTTGTCATAGTAATTCGTAACTAATATGAAGTGTTTCTTTACCATATTTCTAAGGTCGATCTGAAACACCCTGTATATACACTATATTGTATTTAAATACACTGACAGTAATTCAACTATTTATAGTCGTTTCTTGGATACAAGTAAGACAATGATGAAGTGAACCACAATATTTTATTTAGAAAACTAGAGGAGGGGAAAGTTCCTATGTACATATTAAATATATTGAAATTTTGGTATATCCACCACTCTTTTAGGGTAATGTATTGTCAGTGTGTTTTGGTTCCTTATGCGGAATGAGGCAAGGCTCCTTACTCTTTCCTCTGCTGTTTAATGTGTATATTAATGGTTTAATTGGTTCACTTCATGAGGCAAAAGTTGGATGTTGTATACATAACATGAGGGTAAATAACTTAGTCTAGGCCGGTGATAAGGTGTTAAAAAGTCCTCCTGTTAAAGGTCTGGATTGTCTTCTAAAAATCTGCGAATTATATTTGCCGAATCATATTATCTTCAGTGTTACAGAAACTAAGGTTATGCAATTCCATCCCAAAAGCTCCAGTCAGTCGGGTGACATTAGTTGCAAAAATGAGAAGTGAACCAATAGAGGAATACAAGAATATAATTATTTGGTTCAAATTATCACCAGCTCTGAGTGATGACTCGGATATAAGAAAATAATATCGAAGCCTCTGTGCTAAAGCAAATATGATTATGAAGAACTCTCTCGTACCTTCCGCACTAATATATACGCGCAGCAAATCTGGGTGAATTATGGTAAAGGTTCTGACAGAACCATAAATTTGATTTGTAACATCTTTCAAACTGCAAATTAAAGTTACTCCAAAGATGCTCAGCTTCGCTCTTACAATACAATTTTACAATGACAAATAATTGTGAAGCTGGACTACGTATTTTATTTAACTTGGCCCTTAAGCTTTAGGCTTCACTGGGCTCTTATTAAAAATAAACAGCTAGTTATTATTAATTAATAATAAATAAGTATTATTAATAGTTAAAGTATGTATTAATTTTAAATTATCATTATTGATATGACACATGCAAGGTCACCATCGAGGATATTATACCAATACCATACAAAGAAACCAATATTATACATGAGAGGTAAGAACTGAACAATCACAAGAAATGTGTCTTTAATACTAGATTACACACGAGAAATTAATAAACAATGGTAATGGACATTAATCCTAAATTTCGTTAGTATGCCATTATTAATCGGGATTTCAACTTGGTTTTAAACGAATTTACATTCAAAATATTTTTTAAGGTTTTTTAATGTTAACCACAATGTCTCTAGCCTCCCGGAGGTAACAAGACGTGCTCAGTACAGGCTATTGCAAAGAATTAAAAAATCGGCCAATCCAGTTATCCACGCCATTCATCAGTCCTACCGTATAGCATCTAAGCTATGGACTTCATGGTATGAAAACGTTTGTCTGTAGCTCCACTTTGACATTGCTATTTTTCCTTATTTGTATAGAAAACTCGCGAATCGTCGCAGTAATCGGGCAGTCGAGGTATACGACGAAGCGAAAGGTACGATGATGCGGAGGTCCATTATAATTAAAATACTGTACAGTGTACTTACCTTAAGACTTGACACATACATTAATTAAAGTGTAATAATTGTGGACGAAATTGTAAGTAATGCAAGCTTAGTGAAACATGATTTGGTTCATCTTTATGACTGAAAGGATATTGCCTTATGAAGTTATGTTATTCTAAACATATGATGTCTTCTGGCTGGAATGAATTATTGATTTAATCATTGAAGGACTAACATCTGGGTGGTCAGAGAAAGGCGAAAGATGTCGAGTCAGGCATCGCACAGGACGCCAAGCTGTTATCCTACTCCAGACGTACGATGAGTACCCACAATCGCAAAAAGACGGGAAATGAGTGCGATGATGCGGTGGTGATGTACGATAATTCGGAGGTTATATACAGAGGAGGTTAATGCGAAGAACCGGATGTGCGACCATTCGGAGTGCGACCATCCGCGAGTTGTCTGTATTTCTATTCATATTAATTGTATTTTTATTTAATTTATTTACGTATTTATTTCAGTTTGTACTATTACTAATTGTCATATGAACTAGTGGTTTGCCAAGTTTCATTTTTATATGTATATTCACTATCCACTTCGTGCCTACAATCCTGAAATATCGTGGATAGGCCTCGCTCCTAAACCTCTCACTTCAGCTACGAAACAGCTTCATATTATTCGTTTAAAAAGCTGTTATGCATTACTCCTGAAAGGCGTTGCTTCAGGTTGTTCTTCAAACTTCCAAAATACGGTGATAAAACACACTCAAGTAAGAGTAACTAACAGCTGGGTCTCTCTCTCTCTCTCTCTCTCTCTCTCTCGCGCGCGCGCATTTGGCTACCTTTCGGAACCGCGACATTTAACTTAATCTACATAACCTAACCTAACTTTTAGTATATAGCTTTAAGTATATTTAATGATTTCCGAAAAAAGTTTGAATCAACACTGCTAATGTCGATACACGCGTTTGTGTCCCCGCTCCAATATATCCTTGTGTGCATCTTAAAGTTTGTCGCGAGGCAAGGTATGGAATACCAGGTACTACAAATCTATCAATCGGTACAGAATTTAAATTTAAGTTCTGTACTGATTCATCAATTTGTAGTACCTGGTATTCCATGCATTAAAACTAAACTCAACATCTAGTCTATTGTTAATTTCGCAGCCATCCTTGACCTAAAAGAAAAAAATAATAGTAAAACATTGAAAATTCCTATGGTGCGCAACTTTTGCGCAACCCTGTATAAGCAGTTGAATTCGATATCCATATATATATATATATATATATGAAAATTATTTCACGAAAGTAACACGTGAAAAATATTTATGATGAATGAAACCACGAAGGAAAGGAAACACAAAATGGTGCTCAAGCGCTTTCATCATATATATATATATATATATATATATATATATATATATATATATATATATAATATACTTGCCTAGAAATCTGCACACATGAGTCTTAATATATTCAAATCGTTATTTATTCATGACAGAGTTTGGCTGAATGGTAAGAGGGGGGGAAAAGAAGATAAATGCGGTCTCCAAATGGATAAAGCAAGGAAATCAGCCGTTTATGAGGGCGTTAATATGAAGGAAACATCTATAACATTTTTAACGTTTTTCAACGTTCAAAATGAATGCGTTATCATATATTAAGAAACTGAGATATGAACGTCACTTTTTTTTATTTACGTTGTGGTATTGTCACGTTTTGGGATGTAATTTACGCTGAATTGTAATTATTTGAGTTATAGCTTGTCATAATGCCTTGATTTTTTTGAAAACAAGGGAAATCCATTGCTTATATATATATATATATGCGCCGCAACGTCCCAAAATAGATCGGCATACAGTAGTGTTCATGTTAGTTGAGGTTTGTGTACTTCCCGAACAGTCGCTTCTGTAAGTGTTGCACATTTTGAGGACTTGTACCATTCATTTTGTCCTTCAAGTTCCCCCACATATAGAAGTCCAGAGGTGTAAGATCAGGTGACCTTGGAGGATATTCAGCAGTAGTTCCACGACGACCTATCCACATCCCAGGAAACTGTATCAATTAAAGCTCAAACATCTCTGTGCTAATGTGGTGGCGCGCCATCCTGCTGAAAGTAAACCTCATGGTTCCCATACAGACGTCGTACTGCGGGAACGACATCATTACGCAGTATTTCCAGATAATTTTACTTGTTTCAGTACCATTAAAATAGAATGGCCCAGTAATGCCACGAGGAGTAAACCAAAGCCACACCCGTAAGCTAAGACACGCACTGCCCAAAACACACAGTTGTGACGATTTATATGACCATTCACTTTGAAAGTAGCTTGATCAGACCAAATTATCTTATCCTTAAATTTACAATGTTCGTTACTCGTAGCAGTGAACCGCTCGCAGAAGTCTACTCTTCCGTCATGGTCATCCTCGTTTAGAGCGTGCAAAAGCCTAAGTATGTACGGTTTCCACTTTAATTCCTTTAAAATATGATGAACGCCAAGTTGACTGATTCTCAATTCACTTTTGCACAATGTCTTGTTTACTTTTTTGGAGAATGGTGGTACGCCGTTATTACAGTTTTCACATTGTCTTCACTTCATGATCTCTGTTTTCTTTCGTACATGATTTTATTCACATTTCGGACAGTTCCATGTTCTTCGAATTTATCACGTATGTGACTAATTGTTATACGAGTCGGGGCTGCTGTTCCATATTCTCATATCCAGACACGCTGCACTCCCTTTACGACCGTTTTCATACTTCGAATACCACTCCAAAATGTTCTTCCTCTTTTCTGAAATCAGCCGCGTATCCGCCATGTTAAAGATATATATAAAAACCAGGGTAAGTGTGGTAAAGTAAGATACTCTTAAAATCTGATAATTTTCTTAAATTTAGTTACCTAATTTAAGTGCTGAAGTGCTGTTAGCAAGTTTTGTTTTTTGAAAATTACATTTGCGTTTTACGATTAGAATTTTTTTTTTTTTTTTTTTTTTTTTTTTTTTATAGGCTGTTCGGAATGTGAATAAGAAGAATGATTTACGGTTAGAAGTGACATCCTCTGAAAAAAAATATACAGGGTGGCGCAAAAGTCGCGCACCACAATTTTCAGTTTACTTTAATATACAGTATAGGATATATATATTTTTTCTTTTATGTAAAGGATGGCTGCGAAATTAACAGTAGACGAGAGGATGAGCTTGGTTTGAATGTATGGAATACCAGGTACTACAAATTGATGAAGCGGTATAGAATTTAAATTCTGTAGAGACTGATCGATTTGTAGTACCTGGTATTCCATACATTAAAACTAAGTTCACCCTCTAGTCTGTTGTTAATTTCGCAGCCATCTCCTACCTAAAAGAAAAAAAATAAGCTGCTATAGTCAACACTGAAAATTCCTATGGTGCGCTGCTTTTGCGCCGCCCTGTATATCTCTACCTTGTACCCCTTTAAAAGGATACATTCTGATACTTGCTAAAAATTTCCATACCTTTACCTATACCCATAGGCAGATTTACGTATAGGTAGAGTAGGAACCTGCCAAGGGCGGCAAATTTTGTCGTATCTCATCATCAATAGAGCAACGAACACAAAAATAGAAAAAAAATAACTTATAAGCACAAACAAATTAAATGGATTCGCAAATAAAATTTAAAATAAAGAATACCAGCCTCTAATAGTGAACTAGCGATATCAAATGGCACAACTATAAGACACTTTAATCCCTGCCTAGAGGCGGCAAAATGCTAAGTACGCCTCTGTCTATACCTGTACATATCATCAGTGCTGTGCCCACTAACTCCTAAAGTTAGTGCCGCTAACGCTAATTTTGTTAGTAATTTTTTCTGAACCCCCCCCCCCCCTCCCCATTTATATATGATCTGCTTTCCGTAATTTTACTTGCATATATTAGCCACACACTTTCATATAATTGATTGCTGAGGTACAAAAATGTGACGTTATAGTCGACGAAAATAAAGAAAATTTTATGTGGGAGCCGAGTTCCTTTCGTATATGTTAATTGGGAAAACAATCGAACGGAAGAATAAATTCTATTCAATTTACGAGTGGTTTTGAAAAATTAGCGATTAGCGATTGACTTTCTCTAAACATTTAGCACCGCTACCTGTTTCGCTAACAATTTTGAAAATTAGCGGCGCTAACAATATCGCTGATAAAAAGTTAGCACCGCTAATAAAACATTTTTACTTGGATTCTTCTCATTCTGTAATTAAATAATTTTTGTTAAGTAATTTTTTTTTTTTGTGGTGGTTGGTTGCTTCACACTGGGTTAACACTAGTTTCTGTACCTGTACCTTGATGGGGGTTCATTTCTATACATATACCTTCATTTATTCCTATACTGTACCCGTACCTATACCAGTATGCAATCCCGCGATTAATATTCTCAAGTTTGCATAATTATTATCTAAGTTTTATGGTATTATCTGAAGTTTATATATGACTGTATGTCTGTATCGCGTTTTTACGTGATATAATTGGGAATAAAGTCCTTTTATATTGCCCCCGTTCTCTACTATGTTCTCTTTCACCTACTTTCCTTTTCTTATGACGCCATAACATTACCGACATGACTCCATAACTTTACCGACATTACACTCTTAAGCTTAAATTTAGTGACCCAGCTAATTCCAAATCCCGCACTTTACACTGTATTTAAACCCGTTATAAGAGATCTTCTACACGAAGGAACCTTCTTATATGTAACTTCTGCAATACTGTTTAATCCTATCTACTCCTAAACTCGCTGACCTTCTTTGGTTGAAACTCGCTTCGAAATTTTTATAAATAAAAAAGTTAGTCTTTGTAACGATACTCGCCTATTTGGAAGAAAATGGGAGACAATCTCGGGGGAAAGAAAATTCTCTCGCAATTAAATTGGGGGATACTAATTTAGTTAGTAAATTTAAAAATGTAAAACTTTATTTCGGGTATTTTTAACTCGATTAATTAGATTTCTCAGTAATCATGTTTTGCATTTTAAGTTTAAATAGTTTAAATTGGGTATGGGAACTTAAAACGAAAGCGAAGTAAGGGGGGATCCAAAGAAAAAAGGGCACTTGCAAAAAATTGAGGGGGGTATCCAGACGTCGCCAACCCCCACCCACCTAGATCCGTCTATGTATAACCTTGGTTAACCTTGGTTAACCTTGGTTTTGCTTTCGTCTGAATTGTTCATTCTGACGAAGGTCAAGTTTGTTGCTCCACCTTAGACCTACAGCTTAACGTGGAATCCGAACCACGACCCACCATGGGCGGTCAGAAATTACGAAGTCCTTGCACGGACTCGATCTCTCGACCTCTCGATCAGCAGTCCACCGTCTTAACCACTAGGCTTCCAGGGTACCCATATATCTACCAACCAATTTTTGTGTGGGAGGATAAACAGCTGGGTTAGCTGTGTGTCGCCTGCCGTCACCAGGAATCGAATTCGGGGCCGATGGATTCGTAGTCAGCGATGCTAACCACAATACCACCATATATATCTTCCACTCTCACCACTAATTCGTCGAATATCAGTTAGATAAAGATATAGTTTCCAACAAGATGGAGCCCCTACTCACAGAGCACGTCAAATTGTCACATTCCTTGAGAACAGTAGCGGATTATAATAGGGGCAAAGGGGGCATTTGCCCCCGGCCCCAGATGCTGACCGACCCCAAGAAACTATGTAAACGCTATAATCTACCGTTGAAATTATTGGTCGATCGTGAGGAAGAAAAAAAAATTCTAGATTCCGCTTCTACAAAACCTAGTTTAGTATCCCATTTATGTGAACAAAGTATACATTTTCTGTAATCACATCTTTGTTTTTGTTTCGTTTTCTGTTGATCGATCCCAGTCAGCTGATCACATCACTCATGTATGATATATCAGGTAAAGAATTGTTTTTCTAGTGACACCGGCCCGAAAATATTCATTGCCCCCGGCCCTAACAATGCTTAATCCGGCCCTGCTTGAGAACGAAACACCGGATTTCATCGAAACCAATATGTGGCCCGCTAGTAGCCCCGATCTTTCACCACTAGATTATGGTGTTGGGGACAGAGCTGGGCACTTGCGGGTTTTTTTGCGGTACTGCGGTACTACCGCACTACCAAACCGGTACCGCATAACGCAGTACCGCAAAGGATCGCTGAAAGTACAGGCTGTACTTTCAGCGATCCTTTGCGGTACTGCGTTATGCGGTACCGGTTTGGTAGTGCGGTAGTACCGCAGTACCGCAGTACCGCAAAAAAAAACGCAAGTGCCCAGCTCTGGTTGGGGAAGCCCTGAAGTCCAAAGTTTACATCCCTGGTACCAATATAAGAGACAGATGAACTACGTGAAAGAATTCTGCTAGGCTAGGAGAAGGTGTCTCAACGATATGTAAACAGGTGTATTGATCAGTGGCGTCCGCGTTTGGAGGCTTGTGTTGAGCAGGAAGGGGACACATCGAACAACTTCTCAATTAAGACGAACTACTTGGTAAGGTAACCAATAATTGGTTACCTTACCATGTAGTTCGTCTTAATTGAGAAGTTGTTCGATGTGTCCCCCTTCCTGCTCAACACAAGCCTCCAAACGCGGACGCCACTGATCAATACACCTGTTTACATATCGTTGAGACACCTTCTCCTAGCCGAGCAGAATTCTTTCACGTAGTTCATCTATGTCTCTTTATTGGTACCAGGGATGTAAACTTTGGACTTCAGGGCTTCCCCAACCAGAGCTGGGCACTTGCGTTTTTTTTTGCGTTTTTTTTCGGTACTGCGGTACTACTACCGCACTACCAAACCGGTACCGCATAACGCAGTACCGCAAAGGATCGCTGAAAGTACAGCAGTACCGCTACCGCATTCAAATTTCCCGCGGTACTTTCCGCGGTACCGACCAACACGGTAGTACCGCAGTACCGCAGTACCGCAAAAAAAACGCAAGTGCCCAGCTCTGGCTAACCATCTATGAAGTTTGGGAGCTCTAGTCCCCTTACTTTTTTTAATATGACAGTTTACCTCTAGAGGGGTCACTTTTTTTACGCACCCTATATATATATATATATAGTGGACCTAGTTTTAGCCGTTTAAGGTGATAATGATTTGATTGTATGCTAATGGTTAATTGATGCAATGACTGATTGCTTATTAATGAAAGGCTATTTGAGTAGGTCCACCATACTATTGGAAGTGACAGGAATGGCAGCGAGGTCACCAGCTTGGTTTACACCCAAGCAAATTAATATTAAGGTTATAAAAAGTACCTTATGGTTTAGTTTAATTAAGAAAATATTTATATTAATTTTCACAGTGAAAATACAATGGAAAGACTGACTAGAAAGCTTAACAATTCTATAATGACCTTTGAAATGCGCTCGTTTATGTGAGGCTTAATGGTATACAAAATGGGACACAACCTGGAATATGAAACTTAGTGAATACAAAAAATAATGCATGTACGTAATAATATAAGGTTATGTAATACACTGATTAGGGAAGCTACAGATTATGCATAAATGATCTGCGAAAGAAGCCTATTAATGACACAAAGCGCGTACGTTTTGGTACACTGAATAGAATAAGTTTCATATACTCATCGATGGTATGCAAATGGCATGCAACATAGAACATTGAATGGGCCTAGTAAATGATATAAAGAATGCACGTGCGTTTGGTACATTGAATGGAAAACATGACACTCTGATTAAGTAGGCTAGATGATTGAATGGGCCTAGTAATGATATAAAGAATGCACGTGCGTTTGGGATAGGCCTAATGATAGTTGAGGGAATATACACTGTATATGAATTAGGCCTGCAGTAGAGAACTTATTTATCGCACATATATAATAGTGAACACAACAGCGGATGATGTGAATTACAGGTTCTGAAGGACACTTGAATTAGGAAAATGGTCTACTTCGTTATTAACGAGAGCCAATTGGAACGTTTAATTACTCACTTTGGGAGTATAGTCTGCTGTTCGGCGGTAGGCTAATGTAGGCTTCACAAGAGTACTTAGAATATGACGTACTTAGCTTACCCGGACGATGTAACGCTGTTGAAGGAGTGTTGAAAAGGAAACTAATACCGTGAGTGCCGTTGATCGTCCTCTGGAAGCTGGTCGCTCACGCGTTGGTCGTGTCGTGGATTAGGCCTTTTGCGAAGGAGATGTAGGCCCGGTTGTGGTTGTCTCTTGGAAGTTTGTTCCGTAAGTCAAGGTATGATGGGCCTAATGGAGTCTCGTAGACGACCGTTCTTCGTAAAGCGGTAAAAGCTGACCAGATGTGGAGTGGTTTGGGTTTGTAGCTTTCGCCGTCGAGTCACGCAATGTGTCCACCTTGAGGATGCTCCTCGTAGCGTTGCAACCTTGCTGGTGCTCTCGAGGATGATTGAAAACCGGTTTATGCGGTAATGAAGAGACCAAGGGGAATTCCTGATGCCGTTGGGGTTTGCTGCGGCAGTATTGGTGGATCACTTCCAATGATGCTTCGTTTCTTGAATGTGGTGTTGAAGTGAGCCTTGGTCTTGAGCCGGTTAAAGCTGATGAGGGGTGACAACGTACAGAGTAGTCTAACGAAATGGAAGCGCTAACGAGGTGAGGAGAAGTGTGAGTGGGTGCTCGCTTTTATACGTAGTTCCTGTGACGTAGGACTTCGCACCAAATCTTAAGACGCTTTGTCCGCGCGTCCTTTAGTTGATAAGGGCTTGCGCTCGCGCCCTTTGGGAAGAAACAGACTTTCCATTGTTTGATCGTTTGCCCACGTGTGTTTTCCAAGACTGTTTGATGATAGCGTGGAAGGAAAGGATTTCTGTCTATTTGTTGGTCTATTTCTTGTCGATCTGCTACATATATATATATATTATATATATATATATAACCTTTGGTATAACCTTTGGTTAGCCTCCGCCCGAATTGTTCATTCTGACGAAGGTCAAGCTTTTCACTCCACCTTAGACCTACAGTTTAACATGGAATCCGAACCACGCCCCATCAGCAGCCCAGTGTCTTAACCACTAGGCCACCTAGGGTACCCATTTATCTACCAACCACTGTCTTTTATTGTGTGGAAGGATGAACAGCTGGGTTTTGCTGCGCGCCGGCTGCCATCTCGAACCCGGGGCCGATGGATTCGTAGTCAGCGACGCTAACCACTACACCACCGAGGTTATATATATATATATAAGGCGACGTTCGGGGTTCCAACTTCTAATTATACACTAATTTTAGCAATTTGCTTGCAAGTGTTTCTCAAAAAAATGTTAAAATATTTTGAATGTTCCCTTTTTATTTTTTACTTTTAGCATCGCACCAATTGCATATTTTCTGCAAACCAACCTTTTAACAGTAAAAAGGTGTAAAAATGTTGATTAAATATTTGTAAAACTGTATTTGTCTTTATAAGAAGATTGGTTTATTATAATTAGTTATCAGTTACTGATTAACTTGTTTATTAACTGTCATTAAGAGTAATTTTTTAAAAATTATTTAAAGAAATATACAGGGTGTCCCATAAGTCCGGTCTCGTAGGAAAATTTATTTTAAATTAAATTTACAAAATTAATGCATTAGAACTAAAACAAATGGTCAAATTGATGTCTTGTTTTGGGACCTTTTTTTTTTTGTTGAGGGTAAAAGTATACGCAATGGCTAATATGGAAGTGAGTTACACTCGTGAGGAAAAGGCGGAGGCCTTTCCCTCACGAGTCGAACTCGCTTCGATATTAGCAATTAAATTAGAAAGTAATTTTATTTTAAGAAAGTTTATTTAAGAAAAAAAAGTTATTTGAAAGGAATTTGACAGAAGCGCATATGTACTCTGTTAGAAGATAAGTTCTTGCTACAGATCAAGAACACTTTCCGCCATTAAGAAGCAAAAAAAGTCGTTGCAAGAAACTGCAGAAGGTCATTCTGAATGATGTGGGTTCTTGGGATGAAGATTGCCTTAACCGAGTTGTTGCTAATCTTCTTGCACAAATGGAAGATATTCCTTTAATGCTTTTGGTATTTTGATTTGGAGAGCTGTTAGACAGTAGTGGCAAAAGCTCTTTGTTCCGCAATGCAAGCAATTAGGAATGGAATTTGCTAAAAATAACGTACGTTAACTCTCTAAAGATTAGGAAGGAATGAAGAGTCGTACAATTCTATTGTGAACCGTTGACTTATATTAAATTAAAAGAGGTTCCTCCCCTCAGGCCTTACTGTGAGAAAATTTGGAAAATATTAAAATTGTTTTTCCCATCATTGATTCGATGCTTATGGCACTAAAAAAAAAAATGCTTCCAATACCTTCAGGATTTTTCCTTCTTTGAGCTTCAAGTATATACAATCAAGTTTTCTAGATAAAACGCTACTTTTCCATTGCAGTTGAATCATTTCAGTCAAAGTATTTTGATCGCGTAGATATCAAAGCTCTCTCAGCCGAACTTAAAAACGTTTTTAAAAATGTCGAATTTCCCCAAATGTCAAATTTCCCAAATGTCAAAGAAATACTGAATACAATTTATGAACTAAAATTGAATGCGATCTTTCACCAAACGAAGTTAATACGACTTTAGCTGACCATTCCTGTAACCACTGTTTCATTTGAACGAAGTTTTTCGCATTTGACAAAGTAATGACGAGCTTGCGAAGCACAATCATGATACTTTCTTTCTAATTTGGCTCGAATATCACTTGAAAGAGAGATTGAAATTGTAACAGACTTTATATATATATATATATATATATATATATATATATATATATATATATATATATATATATATATATATATATATATATATATATAATATATATATATATATATATATATATATATATATATTGCTTAATTTGTAAATGAAAAAGAAGTGGAACGCAAGTGAAGTCCTCACAGTTAGGGGGTCTGGGGGAGCGCTGTAAGCTCCCCCAGCGGGGTCCGGGGCGGCGCCCCGGAAACCAACGCATTTTAAGCGCTTTTTCTGCGAAAACTGCGCAACATGCAAATGAAAGTTCTTCGAATACAGTATTATTTTAAAGAAAAAGTTAGACTGTGATTGCAACAACTAAGTGAAATGTTTTTCATCCAAGTGAAACAAAATATTATATGTATTTGAAACAAAATAAAATTGCTTTACTGCCATGCTATTGCTATATAGGAAGTTGATAGAATAATCACACTAATTTCCACACACACTCCCAAACTTCTTTCTGCTTGATCGACTAGTTTTCGCTTTCTACTGTCTGTATTTCGTTGGATTTTAAATTATGAAATTACGTTGCTGACCTTTTTATTAAAATAAAAACTTTTTTTTAATTAGGTTTTAAAATAAAAGTACCGGAACGGCGTTCCGGAGCGTTCTGTCACAAATTAAGCAGTATATATAAGTTTATATATATATATATATATATAATATTTTACACCACTCAAACAACAGTGAAATGCAGGAAAGGAAGAATGTATCATGTTCCCGAATTCAAGGCTAGACAGAGAACATCCTCAACCCTGAAGGAAAATAGCTTGAGAGGGCCAAGACTGTTCAGTCAAGCTGCCCAAGGAACTAAGGAACATGAGTGGTGTAGCAGTGAATATCTGTAAAAGAAGACTAGACGCCTGGCTCAGAACACTACCGGATGAGCCGGGAGTACCTGGCTACGTGAAGTGTGAAGAAAGGTAAGAAATCAACCCTTTACTCCATCAGACCAACTTAAGAGGTTGGGCAACAAGCCTGACCTCCTCCGTGAAATGAGGAATCATCACAGGGAACATCTGAAAGGTTGAAAGGTATATAATATAATAATAATTTAAAAGTTTGCCTGACTATGTTTCAAGAGCCATATATATATATACAGGTTGAGTCAAAAGTCCTGCCTCGAAAATCTACACAATAAATATTTTTGAGGCGGGACTTTTGACTCACCCTGTGTGTATATATATATATATATATAGGGTTGCGCAAAAGTCGCGCATCATAGGAATTTTCAGTGTTAACTATAACATTTTTTTTTTCTTTTAGTTGGTGGATGGCTGCGAAATTAACAATAGACGAGAGGGTGAGCTTGGTTTTAATGTATGGAATACCAGCTACAACAAATCGATGAGTCGGTATAGAATTTAAATTCTGTACCGATTCATCGATTCTGTAGTACCTGGTATTCCATGCATTAAAACCAAGCTCACCCTCTCGTCTATTATTAATTTCGCAGCTATCCCCTACCTAAAACCAAGAAAATGGTATATTATAATCAACACTGAAAATTCCTATGATGCGCGACTTTTGCGCCACCCTGTATACACTATATAAAGCAAGTTGTGTGTGATTCTATCTGTGAGTTTGTCTGTCCGTTTAACTTTTGGGTCTCTAAAAAGAGCTGAATTTTTTAAAAAATAGAAAAATTTTCGAGGAAAAAAAAGTTGAGGGAATTATTATTATTATTATTATTATTATTATTATTATTATTATTATTATTATTATTATTACGGGCGGCAATGTGAAGCTTAAGATTTTCATGACTGCGTTCTTTTCTATAAAATTATAGTTATAAGCTTCACAAATCTTGACACATTGTGAAGCTTAAGATTTTCATGGCTGCGTTCTTTTCTATAGTTTTATTGCGGTGCTGGGGCCTTCGGGACCAGTAATTGCGGAGGGGGTGGGGTGCTGGTCACACACACATCTTTGTTCATTGCTCATCACCCCCATCCACCATACGAGGTTTGGTCGAAATCGGTTCAAAAACGTAAAAGTTTTTTCTACAGACAGATATTTGGTGAATCAGCCCACCCCAAACAAGTGCTGGGCAAAACAGCAAGTTATATATATATATATATATATATACAT
This sequence comes from Bathynomus jamesi, assembly GCA_023014485.1. NCBI lineage: Eukaryota > Metazoa > Arthropoda > Malacostraca > Isopoda > Cirolanidae > Bathynomus > Bathynomus jamesi. Next base: position 53,444 of record JAJOZX010004274.1, read on the forward strand.
TGTTGGGAGTAACGGCGTTACGTAACGCTTACTTATTTTGTAACGGTAACGCCGTTATTTTATTTATATGGTAACGAAATTGGTAACCCCCGTTACTTTTCATTCCATTTTCAGTCATTATTCGTTAATTTCTTTGAAGATTTCTATTTTTTTTCTTGCATGAATAATCCATTAATCCTTCAGCTTTAGGCATTTTGTAATTTTTTATTCAAGATTTATTTCAGTGTATTTTGTTCAATAATTTTAGTTTTTGTAATACTAAAGTGCAAAGAGCAAAATTTTATTTTACATTTTTATTTTTTTACATAAGATCTATTGATCGCTATTAATATTATTTCAAATGGTAAAATTGTTAAATTGTATTACTTATTATTTAAGTATAAGTGTAAAATCAGGTATTGTTTCATTGTACAGGGTGTCCCATAAGTCCGGCATCATAGGAGAAATTCATATTTTTCTGTTTCTACGAACCATAATTCATATTTTTCTCTTTCTACAGGCCATAATGTCTGTGAGCAAGGAAGAACGAATCCAGATAAGTCTACTCATAGGAAATCGGAGTCAAAGAGAGGCCGCTGCTGAATTTAACAGACTGCATCCAGACCGCGAGCCAATAACACAGAGTTGTGTTAGCAGACTTGTTGCAAAGTTTAAGGAAACAGGATACATAGAAGATAAACCACGCAGTGGACCTTCAAGGAGGTCCACTGACGATGATACAGCGACTGCTATCCTGGCTCATTTTAACAGAAGTTCCAATAAGTCTCTTCGGCGATTGTCCGCCGAGACAGGAGTGTCGAAAAGTAGCATCCATCGCATTCTTCAGGCTCACAATGGCATCCATATAAACTTCAGATCCTACAGAAATTAAGTGAAGATGATCCCGACCGGCGGATGGAATTTTGTGAATGGGCTACGGAACAATATATTTGAGCACGTTCTGTAAATAAAAGCTTTTGTTTTGCCTTTTTTTATTATTTTTCCTTTTTTCATTATTTTTCCTTTTTTTTATTATTTTTCCTGATGCCGGACTTATGGGACACCCTGTATTATATATCTGACCTTAAATATTTGCTCGATATTTACAGTCTTTTATAATTGCGATGTAAATATATCATATTCTTATATTGAGAAATACTATATTTTCTAGTTTATTATAAAAGTAACGCGCCACTCACTATATATATATATATATATATATATAATATATATTATATATATATAATTATATATATATATATATATATATATATATATATATATATATACCAGGGTGTCCCATAAGTCCGGCATCATAGGAGAAATTCATATTTTTCTATTTCTACAAACCATAATTCATATTTTCTCTTCTCTTTCTACAGGTCATAATGTATATGAGCAAGGAAGAACGAATCCAGATAATTCTACTCATTGGAAATCGGAGTCAAAGAGAGGCCACTGCTGAATTTAACAGACCTGCATCCAGACCGCGAGCCAATAACACAGAGTTTGTCAACAGACTTGTTACAAAGTTTAAGGAAACAGGATACATAGAAGATAAACCACGCAGTGGACCTTCAGGAGGTCCACTGACGATGATACAGCGACTGCTATCCTGGCTCATTTTAACAGAAGTCCCAATAAGTCTCTTCGGCGATTGTCCGCCGAGACAGGAGTGTCGAAAAGTAGCATCCATCGCATTCTTCAGGCTCACAAATGGCATCCATATAAACTTCAGATCCTACAGAAATTAAGCGAAGATGATCTCGACCGGCGGATGGAATTTTGTGAATGGGCTACGGACAATATGCTCGGGATGCCAATTTCCCGTCCACCATTCTGTTCAGTGACGAGGCTGTTTTTTATGGAAATGGTGAGATAAATCGACAGAACACCCGCTACTGGTCTCAAAACAACCCTCATTGGTATACCTCTTCAAAGGAACAAGGTGCATCTCGGGTGATGGTATGGTGTGGCATTTGGAAGGATCGCATCATAGGCCCCCTCTCTTTCGATGAACATGTCATTGGAGGCACCTACCGACGTACGCTCAAGGAAGAAGCATTTCCCAGTGTTTTGAACGAAGAAGGAAATTTCCCAACATGGTTCCAGCAAGACGGCGCTCCTGCACATTACAGCACCCAAGTAAGGGAATACCTGTACCAACAATTCCCTGGTCATTGGATAGGACGTCGAGGGCCTGTGGAATGGCCAGCTAGAAGCCCGGATCTCTCGCCACTAGATTTTTATCTCTGGGGCCACTTGAAAGCGCTGGTATACGCAGAGAAAATTAGGAGTGTTGAACATTTGCGGCAGCGCATTATTGGGGCATGTAACACCATTACTCCTGACATCATTCACCGTGTGCTTGCTGACTGGGTATCAAGTCTGAATTTGTGTATTGAAAACAATGGTGGATATATTGAGCACGTTCTGTAAATAAAAGCTTTTGTGTTGCCTTTTTTTTATTATTTTTCCTATGATGCCGGACTTATGGGACACCCTGTATATATATATATATATATATATATATATATATATATATATATATATATATATATGGACGCTCGAGAGAAACGTATTATACTCGAAAATAAAAAAGGAATACATTAGCAGTAAAAATACGATACAAATCCTTGTAAAATAATGTAAAATAAATGGTACAAGATATTTCATAAAACTGAAATGGTATTAAACGATAGATATTAATTATTAATTATGTAAGTTATTAATTAATATTTCTCGCGTGGTCATTGCAGTTAAATGTACATATTCACGATTTGCGAGGGTGCCCTCTCAAGGCATTGGTTTCTGCCCTATGTAGGAGAATTGCGACTTCTGACTGATCGAGGCCCGTAGTGTAGTGGTAGCATGTCTGACCGGCAATCGGAAGGTCCTGGGTTCGATTCCCGGGCGGTCACCTCATTTTTCATTTGTTCGTTATTTCTCTTCCTCGTGTGTAGAACACTCCTCTATACTTACGTCGTTTCTATACATATATATACATATATATATATATATATATAATTTGTTTCAGAAATCTTAGTTTTTCTTTCAGTAATTAACATTCAATCCCTTGTTAAAATTTCAATTAAACTCAATAATGAAATTATTTTTTAATACTCATTTTTAATTACACTTAAATTTACATTTTAAATCTAATGAAAATAATGACCAATTAATTATTAATTGTAATAACCTTTAACCTTTGGTTAGCTTCCTTCCGCCCGAATTGCTCATTCTGACGAAGGTCAAGCTTTTCATTCCACCTCAGACCTACAGTTTAACGTGGAATCCGAACCACGCCCCATCAGCAGCACAGCGTCTTAACCACTTGGGACCTAGGGTACCCATTTATCTACCAACCACTTTCTTTATTGTGTGGAAGGATAAACAGCTGGGTTTTGCTGCGCGCCGACTGCCGTCGGGTCTCGAACCCGGGGCCGATGGATTCGTAGTCAGCGACGCTAACCACTACACCACGAGGCGCATATAAGTAATAAAGAAATGAATATGTTCGCAAATGAAAATGTTCAAAGTTAGGATAAAAATGGTTTACTTCGACACGTAAATTAAGTATTGTAGTTAAAAGCAATGGATCACCTGAAGATCAGGGCCCCCAGCCGCCTTTAGTTAGCCTTATAAGGCTAACTACGAAAATATCACGACCTAACCTAACCAAATCGTTAGGTCAACTGTACGCCCTTGACGATTGGTTAGGTTAGGTCGTGATATTTTCGTTAGTTAGCCTTATAAAGTTAACTAAAGAAGGCTGGGGGCCCTGATCTTCAGGTGATCCAAAGTAATTATCATCAGAGTATACAGTATATCTACTCATTTGACGAGTGTGTTACAAGAAGCTACAAGGACAAGAGGAAACCAAAGACCTTTCGGTCCACTCGAAGAGGCTCCTGTTATTAAACTAGTTAATTTATTTTAACTATTCTAGCAGTAGTAAAAAACCGGATAGAAAAGCATAAGGCTCTCTCCCCACCCTCCATTCTCTACTCGCCAGAGGCGGGTACGGAAAAAGGTTGAAAAAAATACATTGACTCTGGATACTCGTACTTTTCCAAAGAAATTTTACAGGAAAAATGAGAATATATAAGCTAACTCTACAATTACGCTATGCACACACTGAAGTCGTACACTAGAGAGCACCATTGTATGAACTAACTAATAATACCGGGTGTCCGAGAATTATCTGCACAATTTTTGGCTGTTATTAAAAGTCAACCATGAAGTGTAGAAATTCCAGTGTTGTCCCATTTTACAGAGAAACTCATTAAGTTTTTTCTGATAACAAGTTTTGACAAGTTTTTTCTTTTTTGTACGCGGGTGACAGACATTGATGATTTAAAAGTAAGAATCACAGCTGCTATTGAGCGAATTGATGTGGATATGCTGCAGCGTACATGGCAACATTTGGATTATCGATTGGATGTTTTGCGAATCACTGATGGTGCACATATCGAATGTTTGTAACAACGTTACTTTAATAAAAGAAACTTTTGAAAATACAGATTCTAAATAATCTTGTTTAAGAATTTTATGTGTGTTATCAAGAATTTTATTAAAAGATGAAATTGTACAGATAATTTTCGGACACACTGGAATTTCTAAAAAACTTGTCAAAACTTGGTATCAGAAAAAACTTAATGAGATTCTCTGTAAAATGGGACAACACTGGAATTTCTACACTTCATGGTTGACTTTTAATAACAGCCAAAACTTGTACAGATAATTCTCGGACACCCTGTATATCGTATTTGTGGCGATTTTGCTCATATATTAACTGCTAATCGTCCTAAAAACCTCGAACATAGGGTTTTGATTTTATACAAAATATTTACGGCTCTATTTACCGAGGTATCGGTCCAACAAGGATCCCATGACCCACTTCAGGCTAGCCCCCAAAAGGATTAAAGAGAGGTAAAGTTTAAACTCTCCGTGTCTCCACTCATGCACGCGCAAAACCATCACGTCGGCAAAGTGATGAAATGCTTTTACGGAAAAGGAGTGGAAACAGGAATTAATCCTTTATCGCCGAACTTTTTGCGTAGGGTTGAGTCTAAATGCGTGTATCTGAAACGTTACGTATTCGACGCACAGTGCGGTAAAGGGTTAAGAACAAAAATCGGATTTTCCACACCATGCCCTCACCCATCACGTGCATCCAGCCACCCAAGAGAAAGAAGATGAAAAAAAGAAATCGTGACGGCAGGAACGCAATTCTACTTCGCCTAATCCATGCCATGAATTTTGTTTTCGAGAGAGAGAGAGAGAGAGAGAGAGAGAGGGAGAGAGGGAGGGAGAGAGGGAGAGAGAATTAATTTCAAACTTCATTTGTGATGAGAAAATATTGAAAGGGAGTACAAAATGTCGTTATTAGAAAAATTACTGCAATTTTACTTTTCTTGTTCATGTGAGCCATTCGTTCGAAAGTCGAAGGGGACCATCTCTTCGGTTTTACGTCTTCATCGGTATCGAAGTCGTCAACATTTCTGAAGTAAATTGTGTTGACTATTTTAGCAATCATCCTGATTTTGTATTTTCTCAAAGATTATACAAGGTGTAGCAGCAGCTTCAAAAATCGAACGTAATGCACTTTTCTCTTTTACAATTGAGATTTTGGAACTTTTTATTTTGTGTGTGTGTGTGTGTGTGTGTGTGTGTGTGTGTGTGTGTGTGACTCACCGGTCTTGACGGTTTTCTAATTATCTTTTTCCTTATTTATTTATGGTTATTCTTTACAGGTTCATTGCATTGACAGAAAATTAACAGCAGCGAGGATTTATTGACGTCACTGATCATTATTAATTAAATATATACGAATTCTTTCTTGTTTATATACAGGGTGCGGCATAAGTCGCTTTAGCGAGAATAATGAAATCACCTTGCGAAGAAAAATATTTATTTATTACAGAAATTGTTCAGTGTGTCCTCCATCATGTTCAATACACACGTTACAACTTTGAACCACTGAACAACAAATAGCACGACACAGTTCTTTGTTGTTATTCATCGTCTCGAACTCTTGGGGTATCAGTCTTCATGTGATCGAAGTTCTGAGGTTTCTGACAGTAGACTCTATCTTTGATTATACCCCACATTGAATAATTAATGTGATATGATGTCTGGTGTTTAAGACGCTGGGCTGCTGGTGGAGCGCGGTTCAGATTCCACGTTAAACTGTAGGTCTAAAGTGAAGTGAAAAGCTTGACCTTCGTCAGAATGAACAATTGTGGCAGAAGCAAAACCAAGGTTATAGTTGAAAATGGATGATTCTTTACTGTAAAATATTTTGCTAATAAATCCTGAGGTAACGATTCGGTTATAGGCTTTGGATATGTAGGAAGTTCACTCCAACTTCGTCAGAAGTATCTCCATATATTATAACTAACGATGAAACCGGACCGGCCCAGACCGGACTTGAAAAGCGACGGCCCCGACCGATCCAGACTACTATTTTTCAATTTTTTTTCAGGTATGTTGCGTGAATTTTAGCTAAACTACAGTACAGTACTCTAAACCAGCAGTATAAGGTATACATAAAGTCCTTTCCCGATTATAAACTTTAATTACATGAAATCAAAGAAGAGACAGTAATGATTTGTTTTGCATGTTGCTGCATAACGCATCAAGTGTATTATGTTTCTTATTAAATCAAATCTCAGCATATGCGCCGTTAGTTACACGTAGCACATCTGAGCGAAATTCGAGTCCACGCCATACGTTCGCTAGCATAGCTCTCGTGAGAGTCGTGACACTGTTGATGGCATCGCAAATCCTTGCACGAAGAGTCAGTGTCAGCAACAGGAATATGGTACACATAATCCTTTACATATCCTTGCAGGAAGAAGTCCAGGGATGTGATATCGGGGGATCGTGGAGGCCATGACACCGGTCTGTTGCGCCCAATCCATCTTCCGGGAAAAGTGGTGTTCAAGAACTCTCGCACTAACAAACCCCCGTGTGGAGGTGTATAGTAGGGTGGATCGATTTTACATTTTTTTCGATTTCCATATTCTAATAGAGACAAAACTTTGCGCATGCATGAGAAAATAGCCTCTGCAAAATCTTAGCTTAACTTAATAGGTAATCATCTTCTGCCCCCGGCAGAGCGATGAAAATTATATTTTAGTAGTCAAAAACGTATTTTTAAACCCTAGCCTAGAGTCATAAAATTTTGTGTGTGTTATTTCATGCCTAAGCAACGATATAAATGCTATGGGAAATATATAAATGCATTATTTAAGACAAAGAGCCGATCTGAAAATATGTATATAAATTACCTATTTTTTCAACATTTGACGTTGTTGCCGGGGGCAAAAGATATTAACGTAGGACAACGCGCTTGGAAAAACGATCATATGAGGTCTTTTTCATCGACTTTATAGTTATTAGGAATAATTTTGATGCAAATATTTTAAAAATTATAAGAAAAATACGTTTTTGACTACTAAAATATGATTTTCATCGCTCTGCCGGGGGCAGAAGATGATTACCGATTAAGCTAAGATTTTGCAGAGGCTATTTTCTGATGCATGCGCAAGTTTTTGTCTCTATTAGAATATGGAAATCGAAACAAATGTAAAATCGATCCACCCTAGTGTATAGTCTTGCTATAAAATGATACATGGTTGAAGGTCTTCCAACTATGGGGCTACATAGAACTCGAGCATGTCCAGGTACACTCGTGTCGTAACATTCTTTTCAGTAAAGAAAAATGGACCTATCACCCTCTCCTGCATTAATCCACACCAAACATTGACAAGAAAAAAAACTTGATGTGTTATGCAACAACATGCAAAACAAAGCATTACTGTCTCTTCTTTGGATTTCATGTAATTATTAACTTTTATAATCGAAAAAGGACTTTGTGTACACCCTGTATGTAATACGAATAACACGATTCTGGTATAATTTGTGAAATAAGCCTATTTGAATTCTGGACCGGTCCAAAGGATCTCTGATTGCATCACTAATTATAACCATTTTAGTTCAAGAAGTAGAACTCGTACTACTACTATTACTACTGTCACTACTGCTTCGTTACAATTATTTTCACCACTTTTTTCTGTCGACAGTGGCTGGCGGAGAAGCGGAAGCCTCGTCTGTTCTATACTTTACTACTGCTAACTAGTCTACGCATTGTGTGCGATGTTTTGGTATTATTTTATTTTCATTTGCTTCTTTCGTTTTTCTATCATCTTCCTCCTTGGGCTAACGTAGAGTGGATCTTAAGGTCTTTCTTGGCTTGTAAATAATAAAACTGCTGTAACTACTACTACTATTAACTGATAAACCAATGCTGCGTTCGAGGATTATTAAGTTATATTTGTTCCACTCGGTATTTCTACTACTATATAACGCACAAATACTGAAGGTGAGTAGTTCGTTGCAAACGCACTCGTAACTAAAGACGAATATGACGTTATCATTCATTATTTTCTTCATTTGCAGGAAATGCCAATTTATATCTAAATGTTCAATATAAATTTATCTTTATCTTTAGTGTTTAGATATACATTGTTTATTTTTGAATGTTAATAGGAAATACAAGAAAGAGTGGCAAATTTATAATAAGTTCATTGAACAAATATCTTCATTTCATTAAGTTTTCTTGAATGTCGCCTTTCTTGGTCACATCGACCATCGACAGTGATTTACTGAAGGTTCTTTTGCCAGATTCCGGGTAGAAGGGTGATTTATTCTTCTTGGAATTAAAAATTAATTTTTAATATATATATATATATATATATATATATATATATATATATATATATATAATATATATATATTGTACAGTCGTATCTTTTTCGGAGAAATGAGGAACGCAGCACTAAAATAAAATTAAAGCATCGATTTTCAGACGTTATCGTGTTTTTCCATTGTTTTTCGTACGTTTTAAAATCACTGAGGAACGAAATAAAGTGCCACAAATAACTTTTCTCGATAAGAATGATGAATTTCACACACACACACACACACACACACACATATATATATATATGTGTATATATATATGTGTGTGTGTGTGTTTGTAATATGACTAAATCCCCAAGCAAGTAACACCAATAATAAGCCACATTTTTTACCTATTAACGTTTAATTTTGTAAAAAAATTTGGTACTTTTGCATTATCCTCCCAACATTTTTTTTTATAATGGCGGTGGGCTGTTTTTACCGTAACCTAACCTAACCTAACCTAATACCAACACTAATTTTTTTTATAGTGTTGGGAGGATAATGCAAAAGAACCAAAAATTTTGTAAGAGAAACTTTTTTGAGGTTAGGTTAATTCGGGTTAATGTAACCTAAAACAAATCACAAGGTGTGTAAAAACCCGAGGTAGCATGAACTTGGAGTTACTTGATTTCGAGTTTTTTAATTAAAATCCTGACGCCGGTGACATTCGAAAAACTATAAGCATTGTATAAGGTAAAAATGTGCTTTCTCCAAACTTAACATAAGCGTAAGTAATTAAATTTTTTTTGAACATATGAGGCGCTCCGGACCACAAGCTGCCAAACGCCAAAATTTTAAAAATGCAGTTAAAGTTTGTCAACTTGAAAAATGCCATAACTTTTGAACCAATAACGATATTTGATTGATTTCGATCATACGTACAGGTCCACGATCTGCTCCCTGACTCACCCACGGGATAGAGGAAGGGTGAGGGAATATAGTGGTAAAAATAACTCTATTCTGGCTCCAATGATGCTTGGCAGATTGTGGTCCGGAGTGCCTCATATACCAAATACGACCTGTTGGAGCTGCAGGATAAAAATTGAACGCAAATTTACACAAAAGTCGGAGCTACTTCGGCATTTATGACTAATATACCAGTGTGTGGTGTGTGTGTGTATATATATATATATATATATATATATATATATAAACAGGAACACCGGAGAAAAAATAAACATCCTTCAAGGTTTAATAGTACCAACGTTTCGGAATGCACTAATTCCATCTTCAGGGCTAAAACAATAAAATGCCAAATCACATACAAAATACAAATTGCTTAATAACAACTTAAAATAGTTAAAAATTATAAAAAAGTAGCTAAGAAAATGTAAAACATTAAAACTAAAAGGTAAATAAATGTGAAGTTAAAAAGTTACAATTATAAAAAGTAGCTAAGAAAAATATAAAAGCATTCAAACTAAAAGGTAAATAAAATAAAATAAACTAGTACCTTAAACCAAAACACAGCAGATCTACCGATGATTCGTCAGAATTTAGGTCTGGTTTTAATTTATAAATAAACAAAGATTCCATAATTTTGAACCTAAGGTCAGAGCTTCCGGCAGCAAGTACGGCGAAATTAGACTGTGAAATTGGGTGGTTATTGTTGTGCGAGTGATTACGTATGAGAGAATTAGGTGGTTTGCCAAGAGGTAAATTTGTACGGACCGATTTACCGAGATGTTCGTAAATACGGAATTTTAAATGTCTTTTAGTTTTACCTATATATGACCCCATACAGTGGTTTCACTTGTATTGGTAAACTATGGATGACTTAAGAAGTGTAGGAATAACATCCTTGTATTTAAATAAATGGTAAATCGATTTAGACGGGGTGAATATAATTTTTATACATAGTTGTGGGTAGAATTCCTTGAGCAATTTTAAAAGTTTGTTTCTAATGTTAAAACTTGAGGTTCCCATATAAGGCAAAGTGAAATACAGGATATCTTTGGGGACTGTAATTAAGTCTCTAGTTGTGGGGTTTATTAGTCTATTTAAGGTTCTGCCTATTCTAGTCTCCACCAGTCTAAAAGGGAAATTATTCTTGGTAAGGAGTTTTCGGATGAAATCTAGTTCATCGTGTAGTTTAAAGTAATCTGAACAGATATTGAAAGCTCTGTTGGTCAGAGTCGAAATTAAATTTCGTTTGAAATCTAAAGGGATAAAGGAAGAAAAGTTTGTAGTAAGATTGGTGAATGTCAGCTTTCGGTAAACAGAAGTTTGAAAAGAGGAATTAGTTTTTATTATCTTAATGTCCAAAAAGGACAGAGAGCTATTATCAGGTCATATCATAAGTAATGTCGTTTTTTAGATCGGAATTTGAAGGACAAATAAAAACTCAACTGAAACTTTTTAATCTAGTATATATTTTCCATCGGAATCAATGACACTCTGCCAACGTCCTACAAGCTTTTCAATGCCATGTTTATAAAATTCAGGCGGTTTTGAGGCAAAAAACGTACAAAGACTGGTGTGCAGGTCATCTAAAGAAGCATACTGTTTCTCGTCAAGATAGTTTTGCAGACTCCTGAAGAGACGATAATCTGAAGGCGCAAGGTATGGAGGATGTGGAAGTTTTTCCCACCCAAGCTCCTCAATTTTTGCATAAGTGATCCGAGCGGTATGAGGACGTGCGTTGTCGTGGTGGAACACGATTCCTTTCCGATTAACCAAAGAAGGTCTCTCTTCTTTTAGTGCAGTGTTCAATCGATCCAGTTGTTGACAGTAGACTTGAGCGGTGATTGTTTGGTTGTGTGGTAAGGTTTCAAAGTGTATTACACCACCTTTATCCCACCAAACACTAAGCAACACCTTCCGAGGGTGAAGATTTGGTCTTGGCTGGTACAGTATCCCCTTTTCATCACCAGTCACTAAACGGTGCAAAAACGGATCTTGGAGTTCACAGGAATGAAGAGCTGTGCTAATGTTTACCCGCACCCTCAGATTGTCGACCGACAATTCATGTGGCGCCCATTTTCCTAACTTAGGCACTTTCCCGAGTTGTTGCAAATGTCGATGGATGGTGGACGGGGATGAATTGAGTTTCTGGGCCAATTCTTCGACAGTTGTTGAACAGTCTTCTTCAAGTGCGGCTAACAGCAGGTCATCATCAAACTCAGCAGGGCGTCCAGAGCGTGATGCATCTGTCAAACAGCAGTCACCATTCCTAAACTTTTGAAACCATCTTTGACATTTCCTCACATGCAGAATATCGTTGCCATAAACTTCCTGAATGTTTCGCGTTGCTTCAGTAGTACTATTCCCTTTTTTGAACTCGTAAAGCATTATATGCCTGATATGCTCTTCTGATACCGCCATGTTTATGAGGGGTTCACATAAAGCAAAACACACGTCTTCACTGGTCAAGGTCGGTAAAGTATGCAGCGAAACACGATAGATCTCCTCTTAGATATGACCTCCGGAAAATTTATGCTTAACCGAGTAGGACTAGTTTAAACTTAATCTATCGTAAAAAAACGACATTACTTATGGGATGACTTGATAGATTCAGCTTCTGAAGTAAATTCAATATTAGGGTGCTTAGAATGAAGGTAATTACGAAACAAAGGGATATGGTCTGGTGATTTGAACAGGAGAAAAGTGTCATCAATATATCTTCTATAAAAAAACCGGTTTGAAGTTGGAAGGACACTCATTCAGCAGTTTGACTTCATGATGACAAAGAAACGCGTTAGCTAAGGTGGGACCAAGAGGCAGACCCATTTGAACACCTTCAATCTGTTTAAAATATTCACCGTTGAATATAAATATAAGGTCTTCCACGGAAAATCTTGCTACGAACTTTTGTTCCTTTATCCCTTTAGGTTTCAAACGAAATTTAATTTCGACTCTGACCAATAGAGCTTTCAATATCTGTTCAGATTACTTTAAACTACACGATGAACTAGATTTCATCCGAAAACTCCTTACCAAGAATAATTTCCCTTTTAGACTGGTGGAGACTACAATAGGCAGAACCTTAAATAGACTAATAAACCCCACAACTAGAGACTTAATTACAGTCCCCAAAGATATCCTGTATTTCACTTTGCCTTATATGGGAACCTCAAGTTTTAACATTAGAAACAAACTTTTAAAATTGCTCAAGGAATTCTACCCACAACTATGTATAAAAATTATACTCAACCCGTCTAAATCGATTTACCATTTATTTAAATACAAGGATGTTATTCCTACACTTCTTAAGTCATCCATAGTTTACCAATACGAGTGTGACCACTGTATGGGGTCATATATAGGTAAAACCAAGAGACATTTAAAATCCCGTATTTACGAACATCTCTGTAAATCGGTCCGTACAAATTTATCTCTTGGCAAACCACTAATTCTCTCATACGTGATCACTCGTACAACAATAACCACCCAATTTCACAGTCTAATTTCGCCGTACTTGCTACCGGAAGCTCTGACCTTAAGTTCAAAATTATGGAATCTTTGTTTATTTATAAATTAAAACCAGACCTAAATTTTTCCTAGCTACTTTTTATAATTGTAACTTTTTAACTTCACATTTATTTACGTTTTAGTTTTAATGTTTTACATTTTCTTAGCTACTTTTTATAATTTTTAACTTTATTTTAAATTGTTATTAAGCAATTTGTATTTTATGTGATTTGGTATTTTATTGTTTTAGCCCTGAAGATGGAATTAGTGCATTCCGAAACGTTGGTACTATTAAACCTTGAAGGATGTTTATTTTTTCTCTGGTGTTCCTGTTTATTATTAAACTGCGTTTTCCACGCCATCAATCAATAGCCGAGATATATATATATATATATATATATTTTAATCCAATTAGTAACTACTTATAAAAAACTGCTTTGTCTTACTGTTTTCAACAATATAAGGCTAAAATAATTTAAAAATGGATAAAAAATTTTATTAAAATTTCAAAAATTCGTTCCTAATATGAAATGAAAATTTTGTACCAAAAAGTGTTTTTGAATGAAGTAAAAAATTTCAAATAACTTTACTAAAAATGCAATCTTAATAAAGTATATTTTTCCAATATATATATATATATATATATATATATATATATATATATATATATATATACCTTTGCTTAGCTTCCGCCCGAATTGTTCATTCTGACGAAGGTCAAGCTTTTCACTCCACCTTAGACCTACAGTTTAACGTGGAATCCGAACCACGCCCCACCAGCAGCCCAGCGTCTTAACCACTAGGCCACCCGGGGTACCCATTTACCTACCAACCACTTTCTTTATTGTGTGGAAGGATGAACAGCTGGGTTTTGCTGCGCGCCGGCTGCCGTCGGGTCTTGAACCCGGGGCCGATGGATTCGTAGTCAGCGACGCTAACCACTACACCACCGAGGCGCATATATATATATATATATATACACACACACACACACACATACACACGTGTGTGTGTGTGTGTGTGGCAAGGTTTCATTGACCACATCAGCCAACTCATTCGGTGTAAGCTCCTCTCTTGACTCTTAATGAATATGAATTATTCCTGGAATTGCTAAAGTTTTCTGGGTTTTGAGGAGGCAAGTTTTGTCTTCGCATGACTTACTAATTAAGAGTAAATGAAGTGGGGAGAAATCTGAAGAAGTTGGGATTAGAGTTTAAGATGGCGCTGCCCAAATTTATTGTAATCCATTGCAGCGTTCGGAAGGAGTCTCTTCGAGCAATGTTTGTTCATTTTATTACTTCAGGTGTTGAATGGCTTGAAAATAACAAGTACTATATATATATATATATATATATATATATATATATATATATATATATATATATCTCAAACTGAAGACAGACAGGGGAATGTTAATGGGTATTTTACCGCGAATGAATGCCAGTGACCACGCGCTCAGTAAGGCCATTGACATCAACGAGAGGGTGCAAGACTTGTGCGTCCCGCTGGGCGTGAGGTTTATTGACCCTTTCGACGCATTTTCGGGTAGGTGGGACCTTTACCAGAGGGATGGTGTCCACCTCAATAACAAGGGTAAAGGTGTGCTAGGCGCGCTGCTCGACCGGCACCTATACAGAATGGTGAGGTCGAGTCCGGGGAGAGATGATGGGCCCCCACCGGGGAGAGATGATGATGAGCCGGTGGCGGACGTACCTTCAACTGAAGGGTGCGTCCAGGTACAGGTGGGTGACCCTCCTTCCACGTTGAAGGGGCTCAGGCTCCTGCGGAAGTTGCCCCCTCGTTAGTGAGGGGCTCTTCAACTCCCGACAGCCCTGGCTGTTCGGGAAACGGGTCGTGCAAGGGGGCGGTCAGAATAGGGAAGGCTCCCTCCGTGCAATGCTTTTTAATGCTAGGTCGATTAGGAACAAGTTTTGCGAGTTACGGGCGCTCTTAGCATCAGAATACCAGGATATCGTTGCTATCACCGAGTCCTGGATTCATACTGGTCGTAGGGACTACGTTGGTGAGTTCGAAATTCCCGGGTATAGAATGTTTCGCAAAGACTGCACCCGTGTGGAGGGGTGGGGGGCTACTAATATACGTCAGGGACACGTTGAGTCCGGTTGACTGCCAGTTCCGGTCGGAAAGGGAGCTGCTTGGCGTCGATCTAAATGTGGGAGGGACGAACTATAGGTTAATCTTGGTGTACAGACCTCCGCATCTCCTCGAGGCGGATACAGCCATGTACACCGAACTCAGTAGCCTGCTAGGGGATAGGGTGTGTGTAGTTTTAGGAGACTTCAACTGTGGTGGCATAAAGTGGGAAGACAGGACTGCTGATGCTGAAGGGAGGAGGCTAGTTGACTTTGCTGATGAGAACTTCCTCACTCAGTGGGTCAATGAGCCTACACGAGGCGAAAGCATTCTAGACTTAGTATTCACGACCGAAGACAACCTCGTCACTGGCCTCACCGTTGACGAATCGTTGGGCGGGAGTGATCACGGTCTGATTAGGTCCGTGTGTGCGTCCCTCGGGTGAAGCGTAGCAACTCGAGAGGCAGTAAGCTCGATCTACGGCGGGCGGACTTTATTAGCCTCCGGGATAGCGTAGGTGAGATGGGGTTAGAGGTCGGCGGCGATGTTGAGGGAGTGTGGAGTGCATTCCGGGACGAGTTTATGGTGCTGCAGTCTGCTGCCATACCCTCAAAACCGGTCACCCCTTCTTCAACGCAGCCTAAGTGGTTCAGTCGTGACATCGCTTCGGCTATCCGAAATAGGAAAGTAGCGTATAGGAGGGCGAAGACCAATCGTTCCCATGAGAACACTGAAGCGTATGTCCGCCTGTGTAGGGAAGTGAAGGCGAAGGTTAGGCTAGCGAAACGTAACAAAGAACTACGGGTGGCAAGCCTCTGCAAGGGGAACCCTAAGGAGTTCTTCAGTTATGTTCTGCGGACCTCCGACGCGGACATCGCTAATGTGCTTAATAAGTACTTTGCGGGAGTGTTCACCAGGGAGGACACCCGCGTCATCCCCGAGCCAGGCGTGAGGCACGAAGGTGCTGGCCTGGATAGTGTTCGATGTACCGCGACAGTCGTTGCCGATAGAATAGACAAACTGAACGCGTTTAAGGCTCCTGGGCCAGACCAGTTTCTCCCCAGTGTGTTGCGAGAAAGGGGATCACGAAAGTCCAGGGAACTATCGTCCCATTAGTCTCACTTCAGTTGTAGGTAAATTATTAGAGAGGATAATAGCGGATAGGATCGTTGACCATTTGGATTCCTACAAGCTGCTTGGGGACTCCCAACATGGGTTTAGACGGCATAGGTCGTGTCTCACCAACTTGCTCGAGTTTTTCCATGTCATGTTGAGTTATGATAAGAGTAGGGCGATTGATATAATTTATCTCGACTTTCAGAGAGCCTTTGATAAGGTACCTCACCGCCGGCTAATGGCCAAAGTGCGCGTGCTGGGTATCGGTGGGGAAATAGGTAGGTGGATTGAAAACTGGCTGAAGAATAGGCGGCAGAGGGTTGTAATTAAAGGGGCTAGTTCGGGTTGGGCCTCGGTCACTAGCGGGGTTCCTCAGGGTTCCGTTTTGGGGCCGCTGTTGTTTATCATTTACATAAATGAAATAGACGGTGGCATCGTCAGTCGGATCGCCAAATTCGCTGATGACACCAAGCTTGGGGCCAATGTTGGGACGCCGGAGGCGATCGAGCAACTGCGTGCGGACCTAGGTAGGATAGGAGAGTGGTCCGAAAAATGGCAAATGCTGTTTAACTTGGATAAATGCAAGGTGATGCACATTGGCTACGCCAATCCCAAGTCGGACTACTCGATGTTGGGGAGTAATATCGAGGCGACTGATTTGGAAAAGGACTTGGGTGTGCTAATTAGCAGCGACCTTAAGTTTACGAAACAGTGCGTAGAGGTGGAAAAGATCCCAGAAGCTGTTGGGTTATATCAGGAGGCAATTTCAGTTTCGGAACAAGGAGATTGTGCTCTCTCTGTACAATTCCCTGGTTCGGCCGCAACTGGAGTATGCTGTGCAGTTCTGGTCGCCCACCCTTGGGAAAGATATTGGGAGGCTGGAGCGAGTGCAGGCGAGGGCCACAAAGTTAATCCCTTCCATTAAGCATATGGGCTACAATCGACGCTTACGCGCCCTGAATTTGCTTTTGCTGGAAACTCGGAGGCTGCGCGGTCAACTCAACGAGGTTTTCAAGCTCTTACGCGGGTTCAACGATGTCGATTTTAGAAGCATGTTTAGTTTAAATTATAACTCAACTCGCAGCAATGGTTGGAAGTTAGATTTGAAACGGTTTAGGACTAGTGTTTGTGGGAATTACTTTTGCTATAAGATCTGTGACACGTGGAACAGGCTACCTTCGGAAGTTGTGAACAGTTCTTCTGTGGATCAGTTCAAGAAAAGGTTAGACCGAATCTTGCACACTATTTGAGGGTGTATGAATTTTTCCCTGGCACCCGTTGCCATTGGTACCTCCTTGGTATGGGCCGCAAGGCCTTTTGAGGTACTTCTTATACTTGTAACTCCTTGTAACTCTCTCTCTCTCTCTCTCTCTCTCTCTCTCTCTCTCTCTCTCTCTCTCTCTCTCTCTCTCTCTCTCACACTTTTTAGACTGTAAGTCTTCTCGTCGAATCAGTTTCTTTCGCTACATCCAAAGGCTGTCTCAGAGCATTCTGTTTTCCTCTTTGTAAGAGGATTATTATCCACCAGATCTTTCCGTTGAAAGTGATGAAACTAGTGGTGCGTGAACTTTTACTGACACGCTTTTCGAGCGTCATGCCTGACAACGTCATTGTCGGGTTTGTATACATCGTACCTACATCCTAAATGTTTACATTGACCTGAACTACTATAGGAAAAAAGTTAGAAAAATCAGCGTTAATGAAATTCTAAAAATAAAATACCCTGATCGTGTAATATAATATATATATAATATATATATATATATATATATATATATATATATGATGAATAAAACCACGAACGGAAGTGAGCTGTGTTACCCCCCATCTGCGTTCATGGAATCTTGTCTTAATAAGGCTAAACGAACCTTCTATCGTGTGAATAATAACACTCACACCTTGTCAAAAATATTTTAGTACTTCCATTTTTCCCGAGCTTCTTAGGCATTGCTAATGTACTTAAACTTTTGGATATCAGTGTAGTTTTTCATATAACAATATTGTGAAAAATATCATAGTAAAAAATAGCCCTACCAATAATTTAGGCATTATCTATAAAATTGGGTGTAAACAATGTGATTCCTTTTACATAGGTCAGACGGGAAAGGATTTGCAAAGGCGTGTAAAACAGCATCACAATTCCGTTAGAACGGGACAGTTGTCCAGTGCTCTTTTTGTCCATTTGTCAGAGTTCTCCCATTATATTGATTGGAATAATGCATCAGTTTTGTTTCACTGTAGCAACATTGTTAATAGAAATATTCTTGAGTCTGCTATAATTCAACTTACAAATAACTTTAACATGAGTAAAGGTCTGTTTCAACTCGATCCCGTTGCTGCCGCAAATGTTCAACACTCCTAATTTTCTCTGCGTATACCAGCGCTTTCAAGTGGCCCCAGAGATAAAAATCTAGTGGCGTGAGATCCGGGCTTCTAGCTGGCCATTCCACAGGCCCTCGACGTCCTATCCAATGACCAGGGAATTGTTGATACAGGTATTCCCTTACTTGGGTGCTGTAATGTGCAGGAGCGCCGTCTTGCTGGAACCATGTTGGGAAATGTCCTTCTTCGTTGAAGACACTGGGAAATGCTTCTTCCTTGAGCATACGTAGCTAGCTAGATGCCTCCAGTAACTTGTTCATCGAAAAAGAGGGGGCCTATGATGCGATCCTTCCAAATGCCACACCATACCATCATCCGACCGAGATGCACCTTGTTCCTTTGAAGAGGTATACCAGTGAGGGTTGTTTTGAGACCAGTAGCGGGTGTTCTGTCGATTTACCTCACCATTTCCATAAAAGACAGCCTCGTTACTGAACAGAATGGTGGACGGGAAATTGGCATCCCGAGCATAAATTATGGTTTGTAGAAATAGAAAAATATGAATTTCTCCTATGATGCCGGACTTATGGGACACCCTGTGTATATATATATATATATATATATATATATATATATATATATACAGTATATATGTGTGTGTGTGTATTTCTTATATTTTTTATATATCATTAAGGCATCATTTGTAATTTTTTCGAATTTATATTTATTTTTATTTCTTTATTCTTTTGTGACCTATGTATCATTCAGACAATAACTATAAAAACCTTTGGTAATTTTTCCCCTATGTGTATATATATATATTTCTTGTATAGCTATTGCTTATATTTCTTTTGTGTGGTGTATATATCTTATATATGTCGTATATATTCCTATATTTCTTTATACAGGGTGGGGCACGGGAACCAAGTGTTTTTGGAATAATCAGGAAAATGATATTTATTTTTGTAAAGAAAATATATTGGTAGAACAACATTCGTAAGAACATAGCATTTCATGTCATAATAATCATGTACCGAAAATTATATCTGGCATATGATGTCCTTGGCCGTCGACGCATTGTTGAAGGCGTTTACGAAAATTGGCCTCCACTCTTCCCAGCAGGTCTCTGTTGATTTGGATGATTTGTTGACGGATCGCTTCCTTCAATGCATCTAATGTACGGGGCTTGTCCTCGTAGACACGTGACTTGAGGTACCCCCATAGAAAGAAGTCACATGTGGACAAGTCAGGGGACCGAGGGGGCCATGCAATGTCACCAAATCTCGAAATGAGATGGTTGGGAAACAGGGGGCGAAGAACAGCCATTGACGCTCTGGCGGTGTGTGGCGTGGCCCCATCTTGCTGAAACCACAAATGTCGACGAGCAATACGCCTTCTTCGTAACTCAGGGATGAAAAAGGTGTTCACCATCTCAATGTAACGCCCAGATGTTATGGTAACGGTAACCCCATTTTGTTCGAAGAAATAGGGACCGATGACGCCAAACTTTCCCACCGCGCACCAAACTGTAACCTTAGGGCTATGCAGCGGTTTTTCATGGAGTTGTCGCGGATTTTCAGCAGCCCAATACCGACAGTTTTGATTGTTGACGGCCCCATTAAGGTGGAAATGGGCTTCATCACTCATTACCACCATCATGTTTTCATTCTGCTCATAAAGTGCAAGCATTTCCTGTGCAAAATTCAGTCGTTGGGGGCAATCGTTTACATTCAATTCCTGCACCATCGCTAACTTGTATGGGTGAAAATGTAATTCTTCATGCAAAAATCCGTCTAACAGTACGATTGCTGATTCCGAGTGCAGCTGAATGTCTCCGAGCAGAGCGGCCTGGGCTTTGCAACATCGCTTGTCTGACCCTTTCAACGTTCTCTGGAGTACGCACAGTACGTTGCGGCCCCTTCGGTTTTGTTTTCATTATTGAGCCTCCTGTTCGAAGATTGTTAACCCAACGTAAGATTGTGTCACGAGCGGGAACAGAGTCATTTCGATGAATGTTGAATCTGCGGCGAAACGCACGCTGAACTGCTGTCACTGACTCGCCACTCCTAACAAAATGATCATACGCGAACATGCGGTGTTCTAACGTCCACTGCTCCATGATGGCACCTGAAAGATAAAGGTGAGTGTTAGTTAAAGTTAAATGCTATGAACCCAGGAATGGAATGCTACCTACCGCACGCCCCTCCCATTCCTAATGGCCGATTACTAGCTATTCAAAAAACACTTGATTCCCGTGCCCCACCCTGTATATCATTTAGGCATCATTTTTTTTTCCAATTTATATATATATATATATATAATATATATATATATATATATATATATATATATATATATATATACAGGGTGTCTCAAAAGTCACTATCTATTTCGGTGACATTAGATGTTTTTTTAAAAATGCTATGCTGGCATAGATATGTACTTCTGGTGCAAATTTGTGTATTTAAAAAAAGTTAATTGGTTTATTTCGAATTTTGTGTAATTTATAAATTTATCTTGACATGCTTGAACAATTCCTCGAACCTCAACTTCTTACAGATGGCATTCTTGACACACTAGTTTTTCAGCAGGATGGAGCACCGTGCCATTATGCAATAATTGTACGTGATTATCTTGACAGACGCTTCCCCGGTCGCTGGATTGGTCGTGGAGGAACACATCCATGGGCAGCACGTTCACCCGATTTAACACCATTAGATTTTTTCGCCTGGGGTTTCATTAAGTCTAAGGTGTACACTGGTAGAAGAATTAGTGATGTAGCCGAACTTCGAAATCGTATTACCGATGCAGTTCAGAAAATAACACCTCAAATGCTGGAAAGTGTGTTCCGGGAAACAACTTATCGCTTTGAGCTCTGTAGAGACACTGATGGTCGCCATGTGGAGACAGATAAATAAGTAGCACTAATTCTTTGTGGCACTTACTTTGAAATAAATATATTTTTCATGTCTTAAACCAGTTTTTCGTAATTCCCATTATTTTTCAAAATAGATAGTGACTTTTGAGACACCCTGTATATATATATATAATTTTTTTTTTTGTGACATATGTATGATTCAGACAATAACTATAAAAACCTGTGGTAATTTTTTCCCTTATAAATTTGGATGCTTCTCTTACAATTTATTTTTCAATTTATTTTTTAGGTTTATTTCTTTATTTCCTTGTGACATATATATCATTTTGGCATCTATTAAATTGACTGTAAACTTTCGTTAGTTTTCCGTACAGTTTGTTTGCTCCTCCCACAATTTTTATTTCTACACTTACTATATATATACAGGGTGGGCCGAAAGTCTGGATCCGTAGGAAAATATTTATTTTAATACATAAATTACAACAAATGGTAAATACTTAAAATGAATATCAACTTTAACTCGTAAATGCGTATCCGTGATACTGTACAGTAGTTCGTACTCCAGTATAAATACTCAAATACTTTTTTATTTCAGCCCAGAAATGGCTTCGAATCTAACAACAGAAGACCGGGTAGAACTTGTGCTCATGTACGCAAGACAGGGCGCTACACACAGAGAAGTTGCTACCGAATTCAATAGAAATCATCCTGATAAGCATCCAGTAACACATGCGACTGTTGGCAAGTTGTTTAAACGTTTCAAAGAAACAGGAAGTGTACATGATCGACGGCGTTCTGGTCGTCCAAAAACTGCAACTGATGAAAATACCTCTGCAATGGTATGTGAAACTTTAACGAATAGTCCAGTAAAGTCAACAAGAAGATTATCAAATGAAACACGCATCTCGAGAACGTCAATTCGAAGAATTATTAAAAATCATAAATTCCATCCCTAAGTGTCTCGATATCAGAGGCCGCCAATTTGAGCATTTGTTATAATTTGTTGTTTATACTGGAGTACGAACCACTGTACAGTATCAAGGATACGCATTTACGAGTTAAAGTTGATATTCATTTTAAGTATTTACCATTTGTTGTAATTTATGTATTAAAATAAATATTTTCCTATGGATCCAGACTTTCGGCCCACCCTGTATATATATATACAGTATATATACAGGGTGGGCGGAAAGTAGCTCCCTATTTTGGATTGGTAAAAAAATACGTATATTATCCATTTATTTCAGAAGAAATAATATGAAAAGGTAGGCATACATGGTAGGTTTTCTCTAAAATTCAATGTGGGCTCCAACTCTTTCCACCAGCTTCTGGAGCCGCCCAGGAATGGCGTCCACTGACTTTAGCAGGAACTCCGGCGGGTTGGAGGACATGACTTCCCGAATTCGGTCCTCCAGTTCTTCCAATGTCCTCGGTTTGGTGCGGTAGACTTCTTCCTTTACCCACCCCCAAAGAAAGAAGTCGCACGGTGTCAAGTCGGGGCTCCTGGCTGGCCATTGATGTGGACCACGACGACCCATCCAACGCCCAGGGAAGTGGGCATCCAGCCACTCACGGACAACAAGAGCGAAGTGCGGAGGGGCGCCATCTTGCATAAATATCAGATCGTCGATGTTCTCCCATGTAAAGGAAGAAGTCTACCGCACCAAACCGAGGACATTGGAAGAACTGGAGGACCGAATTCGGGAAGTCATGTCCTCCATCCCGCCGGAGTTCCTGCTAAAGTCAGTGGGCGCCATTCCTGGGCGGCTCCAGAAGCTGGTGGAAAGAGTTGGAGCCCACATTGAATTTTAGAGAAAACCTACCATGTATGCCTACCTTTTCATATTATTTCTTCTGAAATAAATGGATAATATACGTATTTTTTTACCAATCCAAAATAGGGAGCTGCTTTCCGCCCACCCTGTATATATACTGTTGGTTTACGTCGTCGTCGTCGGCCTAGGCAAGCTACGGCTTGGGACCGTAGCGCATCTATCCGGTATAGGTTAACCTGGATGATGTAGCCATAAGCACTGCCGCTGGTTAAGTGCCAACCAGTGATTATCTCACTAGCCGTATTGAGTCCGTTAGGCGAAACTGCGACAGTACCAAAGGTGGAAAATATAACCCTTGGATTTCTATTATTTATTTGTAAAATGGACATGGTATTAGATTAAAATAATTATTTGAATATAAATAATTAACTGACAATTGTGATATATAATTAATTATGTTTACATACAATAAAATAATACAATATACATAAAATTAGTATTAATGTGGTTTACAATTGAATTATGATGGGTAACTAATTTAAAATGAATTTATAGCTATTCCGAAATTCAAGACGGTAAAATTAACATTTATCTTTAAACTAAAATAAGAGTATTCACTACACACTCCCCCACCAGAGAGGAAGTTCAAAGAGTTCCGAACGACACAGATTTCCGCTGGACCTTTTTGGTAGCTACATGTACCTCGCTTAAGGTTGATTCCAAAAACGCAGGCTTAAGACGATCGATAGAAACCTTGTCGACCTTGGAACCGCGCTGGATGAGAAATGATTTGCGCGTACGTCGGAGAACTTCATAGGGCCCGTCATATGGACATTGGAGAGGCCGTTTTGGGAGAGGTACACGAACGAAAACGTGGGTGCAAGATTGGAGGGCTGGGGAAACAAAGATGTTCTGTTGGCTAGTCAATCGAGGGGGAACAGGCTGAAGGGACTGCATGTGAGAGGAAAGTGTTTGAGCGAATTCCGTAGGATCACATGACTTATCCCCTGCAGTGAAGTAGCCACCTGGTAGCCGCAGTGTTGTTCCATAGACTAGTTCAGCCGCTGTAGTCTTCAGATCACTCTTAAATGCAGAGCGAATACCAAGCAACACGAGTGGAAGCTTATCCATCCAATGGGAGTCTTCGTGACACATAAGGGATGACTTCAGCTGGCGATGGAAGCGTTCGACGAGGCCGTTAGCTTGCGGATGATACGCACAGGTATGCGCATGTACTGTACCCAACAAGCTGGTAAACTTCTTCCAAAGCGAAGACTCAAATTGGCGACCTTGGTCAGTGATGACTTTTGTCGGCAATCCAAATCTTGATACCCATCCATGAAGAAAGGCTCTTGCAACAGTGTCCGCTTGGATATCAGGAAGTGGGATGGCTTCAGGCCATCTGGAAAAGCGGTCGAGACAGGTGAGCAGATAACGTTGGCCTTGAATCACTGGAAGAGGGCCAACAATGTCTACATGAATTACCTCAAATCGCTGGGATGGGGGCGGAAATGCGTCAAAGGGGGACCTGGTGTGCCTTTGGACTTTGGCACGCTGGCAGGCAAGGCACGTTTTGGTCCAATGTTTGACATCCTTCCGCATCGAGGGCCAAACAAAGCGAGAGGTAACCAGGTGTTGCGAAGCACGGATACCAGGATGGGAGGGCTTATGAAGATCCGTGAAGACTGCTTTTCTGTGACATGGAGGGACATAAGGGCGAATAGCAGCTGTTGATACGTCGCAATAGAGGGGCACAGACAATCCTGGCATACTCATTTTCTTGAGGGAAAGTGAGTGAGTGGAGTCTTCTCTGAGCAGTTCTTGTAGTTCCGTATCCTTATCTTGATCCTGTGCAATAGCATTCCACAGTGTAGAGCTGAGGGTAACAGAAGTAATCTCTATTCTTGAAAGTGCATCCGCTGGAGTGTTCAAGACACCTTTGATGTGGCGGATATCTGTGGTAAATTGCGAGATATAATCGAGTTGCCTGATGACTCTGGGAGAGTGGTTACAGCTGTTTTTATTGAAGACAGTGACCAAAGGTTTGTGGTCGGTAAAAACACAAAACTCTCGGCCTTCAAGGAAATGTTGAAAATGCTTCACGTTTAAGTAAATAGCAAGAAGTTCACGTCCGAAAGCACTATAACGCGTTTGGGCTGGCTGCAGCTTTTTCGAGTAAAACGCGATGGGTGCTTGTTGACCGTTAATGGTTTGTTCCAACACCCCACCGATCGCAACATCTGATGCATCGACCGTCAGAGTTAGGGGGGCATTACTGATAGGAAATGACAGAGACAATGCACTATTGATAGCATTTTTGGCATTGTCGAACGCCTGTAAACTATCGCTACACCATACCAATTTCGTTACCTTGCGTTTGTGTGTGATCATAGCGTGTAGAGGAGCAAGAACACTGGCACAGTTTTTAATGAACTTGTGGTAATAATTTACCAAACCTAGAAACCGACGTAACTCACGCTGATTATTTGGCATAGGGTAATTTTTTATCACTTCACACTTGTCCTGAAGGGGGGTAATTCCGTGCTGCGAAATCGTGTGACCAAGAAATTCCAAGGTTGGCTGTGAAACACACACTTAGATGCATTAATAGTAACACCGTATTGTTCTAAGCGTTGAAAGAGGAGTGAAAGATGTTCCTTATGTTCCTCTTCCGTTGAGCTGGCCACAAGCAAATCATCGATGTAGGCATAAACAAAGTCTAAGCCTCTGGTGACCTCATCTATAAACCTCTGAAAGGTTTGCGCAGCATTCCGTAGCCCGAACGGCATCTTCAAAAATTCGAATAACCCAAATGGTGTACAAACTGCAGTCTTGGGAATATCCGAAGGCTCTACGGGAATGTGGTGGAAAGCCTTAACGAGATCTATTTTACTGAAGATAGATTTGCCGTGGAGAAGAGAAGTAAAGTCTTGGACATTTGGTACCGGATATCGGTCCGGGATGGTTGTCGAATTCAAAAACCGGTAATCCCCACATGGTCTCCAGTCTCCTGACTTCTTCTGGACCAGGTGTAGGGGAGAGGACCAACTGCTTTTGGAAGGTCTTATTATCCCAAGATCCAGCATAAGCTGGAATTCCGATTTGGCAGCTTTCAGTTTGTCCGGGGCAAGACGTCTGGGTTTTGCAAACACAGGGGGACCTTTTGTTGTAATGTGATGGGTAATGGTGTGCTTAATGGTATCACCCATCTGCATAGGTTGAAGAATTCCTGGATATCGTTGGAAAAGGCACTGGTACATGGAATTAGGGGGAACGAGGGAAAGTGCAGAGTTCGAGGCGTCCGGAAGGGCAACCTGTTTGTCAAGAACAGAAAGCAGTGTGGCCTGGTCGCATAAGCGTCGCTTGTCAAGATCCACCAGGAGTTTGAAATGCTGGAGGAAGTCAGCGCCGATTATGGGATGCCGCACTTGAGCACAGATGAAAATCCACTTGAAGGATCGGTGAAGGCCCAAGTTTAGTTCACGCGACTGAGTACCATACGTGGGTATGCGTGAACCGTTAGCAGCGTATAGAGGCGGAGATTCCGAGTGCGTATGACCAGATTTTTGAGGGAATACACTGACTGATGCTCCGGTATCAACCAAGAAATTGACACCAGAGTTCCTGTCCTTTATGAATAACAGGTTGGCAGTGCGAGTACTAGACGCCATTAGGACTCGCTGCTGGGGTTTTCCGACGAAAAATTGCAAGGGTAGATGCACTTCCTAGCCTTCTTTCCAAATTTCGAGTGGTAGAAGCAGATCTTCCCGGAACTCGAACGATGCCTCTTCGTAAATCTTGACCGAGAATGGCTTCTTTGCCGTTGATTTTGTAGCAGAGAACAAACGTGGTTGAGTCGTTGACTTAACTCTTTCACTTTCAACTCCAGTTCCGATTGTGTGTTCACGTTGTTGACCGGAGCTGTGTCAATCTCCACTACTTTGTCGGCAGTTTCTGCTAGTTTATCAACTGGAGTAGCAGGATTCATAGTGGCCAAGACACGCTGAGCTGATGGAGGAAGTTTCTGCAAGAACAACTGTCTAAAGATGTCCTTATCGAAGGTTTGTGCGCGTTCGCCTAGAGCGCACTGCATAGCCCTCAGCATTTGAGTGGGCTTACGGTCTCCAAGTTCTTCTTTTGAGATTAACTGATGTAGTTTCTCACGCTCGGAGACAGTGGTGCGGCACAGGATGGCAGACTTCAGATCGTTGTATGGGTCCTCACTCGTGGAAGTAGACACGATGACGTCACGGACTTCAGAGATGATGCTCGCTGGTAGAGAGGACAAAACATGATCGTATTTCGTCCTGCTAGCGGTGATCCTTCCCAAGTTGAATTGTGATTCCACTTGGTGGAACCAAATAAATGGATCACCCGGCCAGAAGACGGGGAGCTTTACGCTCAAGTGGGAGATGGCACCAGCGTCGTCAGGCATCTTCTCCTATGCTTGCTGACGTACAAGCAAGACGACAAGTTACCAACGAAGGAGTGGAGGTTGAGACGAGCGCAGGCACAGAGCGCACGGGCAGGGTGAGGGGCAGAGGGCACGAGCGACATTACAGTCTGGTCCTAGTCGCTCGGGTGAAGGGGGTGATGGGCACGAACGACGTTACAGTCTGGTCCTAGTCGCTCGGGTGAAGGGGGTGATGGGCACGAACGACGTTACAGTCTAATCCTAGTCGTTCGGGTAAAAGGGGGGAATCCAACTCCGGAGTCACCAATTGTTGGTTTACGTCGTCGTCGTTGGCCTAGGCAAGCTACGGCTTGGGACCGTAGCGCATCTATCCGGTATAGGTTAACCTGGATGATGTAGCCATAAGCACTGCCGCTGGTTAAGTGCCAACCAGTGATTATCTCACTAGCCGTATTGAGTCCGTTAGGCGAAACTGCGACAGTACAAAGGTGGAAAATATAACCCTTGGATTTCTATTATTTATTTGTAAAATGGACATGGTATTAGATTAAAATAATTATTTGAATATAAATAATTAACTGACAATTGTGATATATAATTAATTATGTTTACATACAATAAAATAATACAATATACATAAAATTAGTATTAATGTGGTTTACAATTGAATTATGATGGGTAACTAATTTAAAATGAATTTATAGCTATTCCGAAATTCAAGACGGTAAAATTAACATTTATCTTTAAACTAAAATAAGAGTATTCACTACAATACTATAATATATATATATGAGAATATCCCTTTTTATTCTAAATCATTACCTTACTGAATTGAAAATTTGATGCAGAAATAATACCAACAGTGAATTATGGTTCTAGGGCAATTGCGTCCTGGTGAAGTGCGTCCCGAACAAATGCGTCCCGGTCATTGGCGTCCCTGGACAATTGCGTCCCGGACAATTGCGCACTTCTCCAACTACTATATGAAGTTTATTTATTAGAGAAGTGAATAGAAAGTTAGTATCGGAATTTCAAATATACTTTTCATTTTAACCTATTAAACTTGTTATATGTTCATAAGTTCTGTTCGACACTGTTCTCTAAAACTTTATCCATCATCAGCAACATCATCATCTGTCAAATTTTGTGGGTTACGTCCACTTAAGATAAAGTTAGTTTCGTTAGTTTTAACGAAAATATCACAACTTAACCTAACCAATCGTCAAGGGCATACAGTTGACCTAACTGGGCATTCAATTAATCTAACCGGGCATTATATCCCATACAAAATTACAATAACAAACATACTCGTCCCTCGTCATTGGCGTCCCTGAACAATTGCGTAGGTGAAGTCACAATGAACTTTCTATTCACTTCTCTAATAAATAAACTTCATATAGTAGTTGGGGAAGTGCGCAATTGTCCGGGACGCAATTGTCCGCGACAAAATAAAACCGGACGCAATTGTCCAGGGACGCCAATGACCGGGACGCATTTGTCTGGGACGCACTTGACCAGGACGCAATTGTCCTGTCACCGTGAATTATTAATGTAAATACAGCGTCTTTATAAAGTGCCAGTCTCTTTCATTAAAAAAGTTTGTTTTCCAAAATAAACATTAGTCCAGAGATGGCAAACTGCTATAATAGGTATAGAAATAAATGATGTAGGCTTATATAGGTACAAAGGAACTTTGAAACTGGAGTAGGTATAGAAATAGAAGTTTCGAAAGAGGTATAAATATATGATAGGGAAGTTTAGAATAAAAATATCTATGAAGGATTCGGGTTTCTCAGAGTGGTCTCTGATGACCCATTCGTAGCTGGTGGGGAACGAATGTTGACGCATGGCCGAGTAAAACGAACGACAATGAATACGTGTCCGTAAAATGTCATAATAGAGTTGCACATTTTCTAACGTAAATAAGTGTCATACACAATGAGTTTCACAAATGAGGACGTTACACTAAATTGTTTTGCGTTTATAACTTTTAATTTCCTAAACTCGTGACTCAGAACTAAGGACATAAGGTGTATAATTTACAACTTTTTTTTAACGTCGTTTAGGCTGACAATTCTGGATCACTTAGTACTCAGTGTCACTGTCACAAGGGCAGGAGAAAAATTCTCTTCGAAATACTCTTATCAAATTGAATTGAATTAAATTGAATTCAATGACCTGACTTCATAGTGAAATTAGGCCCTATTTACCCACGGCCTTGGTTAAGATAAAAATAATCAAAATGAAAAGATGTGCAGTTTCGTCTCGTCTCTCTCTCTCGTCCAGTCTCCCTTCTCTCCTGCCCTCTCTGTTTTATAGGGTCTGACAGAAGCTTCGATTTCCAGTTATCAGTGCGCATTCAACCAGTGTTTCTTTGATTCCTTTAGCACACGTTCCAAGAACTCGGAAAGATATTTTAAATAATCCTTACTAAAATTTATGATTAAACCTAACTGTTTTATATTGTTTAATTCCTTAAATGAATCTCTCTCTCTCTCTCTCTCTCTCTCTCTCTCTCTATCTCTATATATATATATATATATATATATAATGAATATTTTGATGTTTAAAGACAATGAATTGCAAACAAAGTGTGTGATGATTGAGGTTCACTCGGGTGTCCGTCAGGCATGGGGCAATTACTTGGTCAACGAAATTAATTATAATTACAAATACTTGACATTTTCTCAATTATAATTACTGTAGATGGTGAAATACTTAATTACAATTGCAATACTTAGTAAAGTAATTAATTACAATTACATTTACAAGGAATTGCATTTTTTTCATAAATACAAACTATTGATTTATGTCATGCTTTTCTATTTAAGTATTTCAGTTCCATTTTCAATTCCATTTTCAATTCCATTTCCATCTTGAATGAAAACTAGATAATATTAGGTCAATAAAATGTATTTTTTTTTTAACTTCGCACAGAACTGTACTTTTCATCAAGCAGTACTTGCTATGGATAGTTGAAAGGAAGTAGGGCTAATTGAAAGTAATTGACTGTAATTTTATCAATTACCTTGGTTTCCCAATGTAATTATTTACAATTATATTTTAGGTAGTCAATAACAATTACTTACCAATTACATGAAAAAATGTAATTAGTTACAATTACCCTATGCCTGGTGCCCATTGGTAAAAATAATTATTGGCACGTCCTCATATTGATAGCATCAAGGAGCCGCAGTTGGTTGAAATACCTAGCGCGATCTGACGTCAACCGTATCAAAGAATGCAATTGGTCGAAACATTGGTACGTAATTCAAAATGGCTGTTGCGCAAACGTAGTTTAGCCAGGATTCTACATGTTAAACTTGTTCGCGGTTACGTAGGCTTGCTAATTTTTAAGTTTTAGTACAATTTTCCATTGAAAATTTTCCTTGTTTTTTCTTTTATTGCAAAATGCCCCATTCTTGCCCTCTCAACACCTATACTTTCGCCCTCCCAATAATACCTATACTTTCGGAATACATAAAACATACGTAATAATAACTAATTTAGAACAGGTCGTTTACCAAAGCGATTCATAAAATCTACCTTTAATTTGATAAGGATAAGGGCATTGGTTGTGGTATTTGGTAACTTCCTACACATGTTTCTAGATTCACCAGATTTTTAAAATAACGTACGGCATAGCATTTGTAACTCATTCTTTAGTGTCGTAGTTAGTTGATATGTAATGTGTTAGATATTTTTCCTGCATGATATTAAAAATGAATCATCCTTAATTGACCTATCATTATAAAAATGAATTAGGTCACGAGTTTTCATATGAGAATATTTGTAATAACTAAGTTTAAGTAAATTTTTTTTATTTTGTATAGTTTTACTGAAATTCCATTACAGAAAGAGGATGATAAGTTGATGAGAGTTAACCGAAGTTGTTTTCTGTTTACTATTATATAAGTTTAATTTTCGTGTGTTCTTTCTGCGGGAGGGTTAACATGTAAAATGCCTCTGGACGCGAAAACGATATGCGTTTCCTTGGTTGTTTAAATGTAGCCTATATGTGTTAACTTTCATCCCACACCTTCTAGGCAAGAGGTGGTAGGTTTGAGCCCTGGTGAGGGCAGTTTTTGTGTGTGTGTATATATATATATATATATATATATGATTTAATGCAGCAAGAAGTGGCCAAGGGCGGGCGCCCGCGAAAATGCCCCTGCTGGAGAAGAAGTAGAGAACCAAAATCAAGGTCCAGAGTTTTCGAGATGCCTGGACATTCTGCATCTGACAGATTGGAGGTCGTAGACTGAGGGAAAGATGGATTGAGGAAGATTGTTCCGCAGTTAACCAGTTGAATAGATGAAAGATTGAGAATATCGATCAAACCTTGCATTAGAGAGTTGTACAGAAAAGGTGAAAGGTGTCGAAAATCTGGTACTGCATGCTCTTCTTAAAGGAGGAGGAATGCAGTTAGAGAGTTCAGAAGAGCGGTGTCCATTATAATAGAGACAGCAAAGAGGGAGCGAGGCAACATTGCGGCGAAAAGAGGGAGCGAGGCAACATTGCGGCGAAAAGAGGGAGAGAGAGGCAACATTGCGGCGAAAAGAGGGAGAGAGGCAACATTGCGGCGAAAAGAGGGAGAGAGGCAACATTGCGGCGAAAAGAGGAAGAGAGGCAACATTGCGGCGAAAAGAGGGAGATTGAAGACAGTCAATAAGAGGTGGGGAATTGATGAGACTAAAAACCTTTGATTCTACCCAGTAAAATAGAGCTATGCGAGTTGATCCACCCCACACATGAAGCGTACTCCATACATGGGCAGACAAGACCCCTATACAGAAACAGCAACTGAGTAGGAGTGAAGAAACTGCGCAGCCGTTACAGCACGCCTAACCTCTTAGAAGCTGTTTTAGAAAGAGAATATGTGTGATCTTTCCAAGAAAGATCACGAGAAAAGGAAACATCAAGAATGTTAAGATAAGTTAAAGGATGGAGTTGTGTATTGTTGAAGATAAGGGGATTGTCGTGTAGAAGATTGTGACGAGTAGGGAGATGAAAGAACTGGGTTTTCAAGTCATTCAAAGCCACAAGTTTTTCTCTGCCCTAATCAAAGATAGTAGAAAGATCAGAGAACAGGTGTGCCATAGCCACCTCACGCGAACCATGGACTGACTGCTGAGGAGGATGCTTTGTGAAGCGGGTGGAGAGG
Source organism: Bathynomus jamesi (assembly GCA_023014485.1). NCBI lineage: Eukaryota > Metazoa > Arthropoda > Malacostraca > Isopoda > Cirolanidae > Bathynomus > Bathynomus jamesi. Next base: position 86,347 of record JAJOZX010004274.1, read on the forward strand.
TGAAGGGTGGAATCATTAGCATAGGAAGGGATAAAAGGGAAGTGCGATTTAAAAGCTCATTGATAAATGAAAGGAAGAGAGTCGGGTGACAGGACAGAGCCCTAGGAACTTCACTGTTAACAGCTTTAGAAGAAAAATGGTCATCTACAACCGCAGCTATAGATCGGCCAGGAAAGAAATCGGAGATGAAGGCACAGATAAAAGGATAGAAACCAAAGGAGGGCATTTTGAAAATTAGGGATTTGTGCCTGACTTCATCAAAAACTTTTTATATGTCTTGCGCAATAGCAAAGGTTTCGCCGAAATCCTGAAAGGAAGATGATCAAGAGTCGGAGAGATATACAAGATCGCCAGTGGAGCGTCCCTTGTGGGACACATGGTGATATAAAAGAAGATTGTAAGTACAGGGTGGCCATAAAGTCTGGAAACAAAGGGCATTTTTCTTAGAACTGCAGGTCATTTGCAACGAGGAAAAAATTATTTTAATATGTTGTGTTTCTGGAATTTATGGCCACCCTGTAGAGAGGTGTTTGAGAATCTTCCTATTGAGGATAGATTAAAGAACTTAAGGCAAGAAATCAAAGCAATTGGACAGTAGTTGAAGGGTTAAGAGCGGTCACCCTTCTTTGGGACAGGTTGAATGAAAGTGCACTTCCAGCAGGAAGGAAAAGTACCAGATGAAAGACAGACGAGAGTTTACCTATGTAGGGTATCATCACAGAAGTACAGTTCTTGAGAACAACAGGAAGAACACCATCAGGACCGTACGCCTTCAGTTGAGGCCAGATAGAACAGAAAAAAAACATTTGGAAAAGATTTTAATTTTAAACATAATTAAGTCAGTGGAGGGAGGAGATGGAGGAATAGCATCAGAATCGTCCAGGGTTGTGTTGGAGACGAAAGATTGAGCGAAGAGTTCAGCTTTGCCAGGAGAAGACACGGCAACTGAGATATCAGTTGTCTGATGGAGTTTTTTTGAGTCAAAGAACAGATTTTGCACGATTCCGAGCAGCAATATAAACAGAGTGAGGAGTTGGATGGCGGTGGTACCTTCTGAGAGACTCCTCTCTATTGCGGATAGCATTAGAACAAGTAAAGTTAAAACGAGTGTTTTTGCATTAGTTGTAGGAAAAGAATATGGATTATACGCCTCCATGCCTGAGAGAATCACCTCCGTGATGCGCTCAGTACTCTCGGAAGGACCCTGGCCACGGAAGCAGTAATCATTCTATGCGAAATCACAGAAGTACTGTCTAAGGGCCTCCCAATCGGCAGCACCGAAGTGCCAAAGGCGCCTCCTCTTAGGATGTATATACACTTACGCTCACATTTTTAATATAAAATTTATCTACCGAAATAATATGATTATTATCATCATTATTTTCATTATTATCATTATCATTATCATTATCATCATTATTATTATTATTATGTAAGAGTGCCATTTTACACGCAATTAAGAGATAAATACATATTTTAGAGAAGAAATGCGAATAATAAAGTTTGATAAATTAAATTAAAAAACGTCAGATCATGATTTGCATTTTCCCATTAGTGTGATCATGAGTAATCAAAGAACCCATAAGTATTCTTTGCAATTTAGCATAAAAGGAATCGTAAATCTAAGTCTGTTCTTTCTACGCGGTCTTCCATTTTTCATTTTACTAAATAAAAGGAAGGTGGTTAGATAATGAGAATGATCCAAATAACACTTCTAATATTTTTAATTTTTTTTTAAACTGATGCATTATGGGTACAGGTATGAAATTATAGTAGGTAAATGTATAAAAAAAACTTTCGAATATATATATATATATATATATATATATATATATATATATATATATATACAGGGTGGGCCGTAAGTTTCCATACATAGGAAAAATTAAACGTTTGTTTTTATGTTTCAGATACCCTAAGAATATGCGTTTGACGTAAGATCTTGTTTACTGATGAAGCAAATTTTTACGTCAATGGAGAGGTTAATCGGCAAAACATACGTTATTGGAGTAATGCTAACCCTAACTGGCTGAGTCCGACGAAGATGCAAGGTGCCGGTAAAGTGATGGTGTGGGCCGGGATATGGGGTGACAGAATTATTGGACCAATTTTTGTCAGTGGAAATCTTAATGCCGAAAGGTATCTTAACATGTTGCAAGAAGAGATTTTCCCATCCCTGCTAAACGAGGAAGGTAACTTCCCAGTTTACTTCCAGCAAGATGGAGCTCCACCTCATTATGGTCTTCACGTGCGTCGGTATTTGGATCAGCAGCAGTTTCCGGATGCTTGGATTGGTCGGCGTGGTCCTGTGGAGTGGCCTCCCAGATCCCCAGATCTCACCCCCCTTGATTTCTATCTTTGGGTACACTTGAAGGCCATGGTGTATCAGGAAAAGATACGAGACATAAATCATCTAAAGGAACGTATCACCAACGCCATTACAAGCATAACGTCAACTGTGCTAATGCGTGTTCATCAACAGTGGGAACACGTATTGAAATGTGTTTTCAAAACAATGGCAACCATGTAGAGCATATTATATAAATAAAATGGTTGTCCATAACAAAATGTTTATTTTTCCTATGTATGGAAACTTACGGCCCACCCTGTACTATATATATATATATATATATATATATATATTTATACATTTACCTACTATAATTTCATACTTTTACCCATAATGCATCAGTTTAAATTTTTTTTTTTAAATATTATGTGTGTTATTTGGATCATTCTCATTATCTAACCATCTGTCTGAGACTCAGTCTGAGACTCCTGATTGGTCGAGAAATTGGTACTTAATCTTGTACTACCACTGACCTAACGTACACCTAACCCGGGCATAAGATTCACCCTGAATGGCACACATATGAGATGGGCATGGTTTTCAACTTTGTAAAAAATCTGGTACTCGCAAAACTATATATTAGCTACATACAAGTATATTATACCTCCTTGACCTCGTTGCTGTTCCGTGTGTTGGTCTCTTTTCATACGAAGGTCAAACTGGTGGCCCCGCCTCTAGGCTTGTCTTGGTGGAGGATCGAGCTGCTTTCTTGCGCTCTCCACCGCACATAGCCAGGTACACCCGGCTCATCTGGTACCGTCCTGAGCCAGGCATCTAGTCTTTTCTTGAAAACTTCATCTTTGACCCCTGTAATGTTTCTGAGGTCCTTTGGAAGCTGGTTAAAAAGTTTTGGCCCCCTGACAACCAAGCTATTTTCTTTGTGTTGAAGAGGTCCCTTGTCGGGCCTTTAATTTGGGAACACTGCACATTCTGCCTTTCCTATTTTCCAGCGTTGTTTGAGTGGTAACTGGGTTTAGTTTGAGGTTTGGTACCAGTTTTTCGATCATTTTCCATGTGTAGATTATGGTATACCTCTCTCTCCTTTCCAGGGAGTACAGATTTAGTTTACGTAGTCTTTCCCAGTAGTTGAGTTCTTTGCAGCCATCAATCTTAGCTGTGAAATGTGTCTGAGTTTCTTTTAGTTTATTAGTTTCTTCCTTTTTATATGGGGATGTCAAAACTGAGCAGTATTCAAGTTTTGGTATAATCACTGTTTCTAGCAGGGGAATCATTACTGACCTGTCATTTATTTTGAACGTTCTTAGTACTTGTCCCGCGACTCTTTTTGCTTTGTTTATCGCTATTTCATTTTGTGTTTCGAATTTCGCATCACCGGTCATTATTACCCCCAAATCGAACGCTTTCGTGTTTCTCTGAATTTCCTGTTTATCTGGAGCATAATATGCAGTCTGAGTTCCTCATTTCTACCATATCTCAAGCGCTGAAATGTCTCTGTGTTAAATGTCATGTTGTCGTCTTCTGACCATTTGTATATTTTGTTTGTTTCCCTCTGTTTCCCTCTGCAAGGCCTCCACTTCATTTGCATCGCTGATTTTTCTGCTGATCTTTGTATCGTCTGCAAAGGATGTCGCTATACTGTTTGTTTACTCCACTGTCTATGTCAGTTAGTATGATAATGAACAGGAGTGGGGCCAGTACTGTACCTTGTGGTACTGAGTTGCGTACTTCTGATTCTGATGATGATATACTGTACCTTAAATTTTGACGACCTGGAGACGTTCTCTGAGGAAGTTGTAGATCCATTTTCCCACTTTGCCTGTTGTTTCCATATATTCATTTATGTGCTATTAGCGTGGCTGGCTACGAGGGCAGGAGGAGATCAGACAGCAATTCCCTCCTTCACCAAATCCAGAAAATGAGGCGGGATGCTGTAGAGGGGTCGACCTCAGGTCGATCCTGAACCGTCGTTCGAACTCGCACAAAGTAAGAAAGTATTTTACCATAATTACATTTGTCGAAAGCTTTAGCAAAATCCGTGTATATGAATGACATTACTGTACCTTCCAATGCACCTAGGATTTTGTTATAGTGCTCTATAAGTTGTGATAGGCATGATCTTCCTGATCGGAATCCGTGCTGATCTTCGTTGAATCTTTCCAGTGTCTCCAAGAAATCATAGATTTTCTGTCTAACTATTCTTTCAAATACTTTGGTGAGGTGGGTCGTCAATGACACTGGTCTATAGTTCTTTGCTCGAGATCTATCCCCTCCTTTATATATAGGTACAATGTTTGCTCTTTTTAAGATGCTCGGTATTTCCCCAGTGTCTACAGATCTTCTCCATATCCAGTATAAGGGTGTAGCTACTTCATTTTTAGTTTTTAATCAATATGCGTTCCAATTGTCCGGACCTGCAGCTGAAGGTGGTTTCTATAGCTCTCGTTACATCTTCTGGGGTAAAATCAAAGTCTGTTATACACTCTTCTTGCAATTTCTCTTCAAAGAATGCATCTCTGTCAGGTATCGCTTTGCCACTTTTTGGGGTACTGAAGATTGATTCATACTGGGCTCTCAATGTTTCAGATATTTCTTTCAGATCGTCGGTTAGTTCATTATTTATTTTCCTTAAGGGCCCGATAGTGGCGCGCGTTTTTTTTTTTTCCTTTTTGCACAGCTATTGAAGTACTTTGGATTTTCCTTTATTGCTTCTACCGCCTTTTCCTCTTCCCTCTCTGTATGGACATTAATCAGGGTTTGTATTTCCCTATCGATACTCTGCAGTTTTTCTTGTATTACTTTCCTGGCATTATCATCTCCGCAGTTAGCTAACTTCGCTTTCACTCTCTCTCTTTTGCAGAATATTCTTCTTTTGCCTCGATAGCCAGTTCCTCTTTCCTTTTGTTGTGATTTCGGAGCATATTTTTCTAAAATCTTCAGCGTCTTTTCTTTCAAGGTTGTTAACCATTTCTTCAGTTTTATTCTATAAAACTGTTCTCCACTCTATTTGGGCCATGTGTGATCTGATTGCTTCCCAATTTATAGTCTTGGAGTTCAAGTTTAAGGCCCCAAATTTGCTCTCTTCAATATGTGTATTGTCTTTTAATGTTGTCGCCATATTTGTTGATATCTGATTAAGTTATGGTCCGAGATAATGGGTGGGGTTATTTTTATATCAGCAATGAAGTTCGTGTTATTCGGAATACCAGATCTAGGCAGCTATTTTTTCTGGGATTTTCTGTTATTTCCTGTGTCAGCATAAACTCGTTTGAGAAAGCCAACAACATTTTTGCTTGCTCCTGGTCTTCTCTTGTGCCCCCCTTGTCCTGGTGTATATATATATATATATATATATATTCCTATCCACCTTTTCATATTTTAGAAATGGGAAATTAAAGTCTCTGCAGAGCATTATATTGGGTTATTATTCTCAGTACTTTTTGTTCTATTTTTAGTATATTTTTGGTTTCAGTTTTTATTATTACTATTTGTCATATGGACTATGAATGGTCTGCCAGTCAAATTTGTTATATTATATATATATATATATATATATATATATATATATATATATATATATATATATATATATATATATATATATATATATATATATATGATACACACAGACAGTGCATGGAACAAGGAACTCTTCTGGGATAATTAAATCCACTATAATCCGAATAAGTAATGGTAAATGACAAATACCATAGTTTTTCTTTTTCATGATGCTAGCCCGACGCGGGCAACGGGTCACTCGCAAAGAGGTCCCATAAATATAGCTTCCCTCACCAGCTATCTGCAAAGCAGACAGGAACCAGCTTTGGGACATGGATCTAGGGTAAAGCAGCCTAGCCCTGCTACATTTAGAACTCAATATAAGCAAAAGACTCGCTGTGTGTATCATAAAAAACTCAGGGGACCATTCTGAGTTCATTCCCATCTTGAAACGGACATGTTATGTGCCTTGAAAAGTGGACGCTCAATTCTACCAGTTGAGGTTTAAGTTTTGGTTTTTGGCTAAAAATAGGCTGCTTTACCCTAGATCCATGTCCCAAAGCTGGATCCTGTCTGCTTTGCAGATAGCTGGTGAGGGAAGCTATATTTATGGGACCTCTTTGCGAGTGACCCGTTGCCCGCGTCGGGCTAGCATCATGAAAAAGAAAAACTATGGTATTTGTCATTTACCATTACTTATTCGGACTATAGTGGATTTAATTATCCCAGAAGAGTTCCTTGTTCCATGCACTGTCTGTGTGTATCATAAAAAACTCAGGGGACCATTCTGAGTTCATTCCCATATATATATATATATATATATATATATATATATATATAGGGGGGCCATAAGGCGCTTTACCGAAGTGAGTTTCGTTATAATACGAAGGTAAAGCGACTTATGGTCCACCCTGTATATTAAAAACACAATGGCTGTAAAAATTAAGTAAAACAATTAAAATATCTAGTGGTTAAAATTAAACACTGAAAACCACGAAGCTTTCAGAGAGAATCTTCCCTCTTCATTCGAACAGTAGGTCCTATAATAATGTAATTAGATTAATGGATTGTTTATGGGTTACCATTTTGATCTTTCAAAAGAAAACCGTATGCCGTTCACGAGATTCGAACTTATTGTGAGGCCGGGTGGGGTGTATGTTGTCCGTAGTGCCCGGCTGGGCAAGAAAAGGGGTGGAGTGGTGTTTGATGTCGATCCGGCGTTAGAATTCTAAGGAAAAGATCTGCATGATGAGAAGAGTGCAGAAAGCTTTTCCTACAACGCGGGAAATCGGTGTTGAAGGTTGGGCTCCACTGCTCACTATAGAGGCAGGGAGGAACGTGACCTCCGAGTGGAGAGAGTCATACAGGCCCCAAGATGCTTTGCTTGAACGTTGCCATCCGTTGAGTGAAAATTTTGAAACGCACGCTCGCTGAAGAACTGAATGTCACTACACAAAATGTGATAAAATGGCATTTAGAAAGAAATGTTTTGCGCAAATTTCACTTTACGAAGATGTTCAATTGTTGCTGGATGTTCTTAGCACTTTGTGGGCAGAGCTGGGCACTTGCGTTTTTTTGCCCGTTTTTTTGCGGTACTGCAGTACTACTACCGCACTACCAAACCGGTACCGCATAACGCAGTACCGCAAAGGATCGCTGAAAGTACAGCAGTACCGCTACCGCATTCAAATTTCCCGCGGTACTTTCCGCGGTACCGACCAACACGGTAGTACCGCAGTACCGCAAAAAAAAACGCAAGTGCCCAGCTCTGTTTGTGGGTATCACAATTTAGAGTGGCCTGTTGACAGTAAGCCATATAATAATGTAATTAGATTAATTAAGAATTATTTGCGGTCACGAATTTGATCTTTCGATCAAATAGTGTCATTAATGAAGGAAGGTGATTAATTGTTCGTTAAAGGAAAATCGAACGAAGTTAATTAAAGAAATAAACATTTACAGAGCTTGTACTGAAATGTGCAATTACATATTCTGATTGAATTATGGCGATTAAATGTTTAGTATATTTAAGGACAAATGGATGGTATATAGATTGCAATAGAATAATATGAACTATTTAATAATACGCGAATGAATTTAGGGTCATTTGGGTTGAAAAGGAATATGACAAGGCCCGAGCGAAGGGGCCTGTTGGATTAGGTGTGGCATCTTGGATGCGTACCAGTAGACTGAAGGGGGAAGCGAAGGTTTTCTAGAGGCGAAGTGGGTATGACGTTCAAGGTCACTTGTCCCTGGTCGAGAACAATGAAGAGCCTTGTTTGAAGCCGAGATGCGATTGAGGGAATTTTGTTATGAGAACGAATGAATGTCTGCAGAAATCTACCTGTAGGAGTCGCTGAAGAAATACTTGAAGCGTGTTACTGTATGCCCCTATTATTATATATATATATATATATATATATATATATATATATATATATAGTGCTGTTACTTTTTTATCTAATTACAGTTACAAGTTATTCTCAAATAAATGACTAGTCGGTTAGTCTAAAAAATTTAACTAGTTCCTAGTGGCTGTTTTAAAAAGTAACTAGTTACTAGTTACTTCAAAAGTTAGTCAACATTTTTCCTGGTTTTACCGAGCATTTGATCCTAATAAAAGTATTTTCCATGACAAATGATTTTTTTATGCAGGAAACAGGGGCCAAGGGCAAATGCCCACAAAAGCGCCCCTCCCATAGAAGAAGAAGAGCCAAAATCAAGGTAGGAGTTGTCGAGATGCCTAGACCCTTTGCATTTGAAAGATGGGAAGTCATACATAGGAGGAAAGATGGATTGAGGAAGATTGTTCCAGAGTTGACTGGTTGAGTAGATGAAAGACTGAAAATACCGATTAAGTGTAGAAAGTCTGTTACTGCGTACTCTCCTTAAAGGAGGAGGCAACATTGCGGTGAAGAGAGAGAGAGAGAGGAGATTGAAGACAATCAGTAAGAGGCGGGGAATTGATGAGATGAAAAGCCTTTGATTCCACCCGGTCAAGTACGGCTGTGTGGGTTGAACCACCCCACACATGAGAAACACACTCCATACAGGGGCGAACAGGACCCCTGTACAGAAACAGCAACTGAGTGGGGGTGAAGAAACTGCGGAGGCGGTACAGCACACCTAACATCTTAGAAGCTGTTTTAGAAAGAGAGTATACGTGATGTTTCCAGGAAAGATCACGAGAAAAGGAAACGCCAAGAATGTTAAGAGAAGAGGAAGGATTGAGTTGTGTGTTGTTGAAGGTAAGGGGATAGTCGTGTGGAAGGTTGTGACGAGTGACGAGTAGACAGATGGAGGAACTGAGTTTTTGAGGCATTGAAAGCCACAAGGTTTTCTCTGCCTCAATCAGAGATAGCAGAAAGATCAGAGGTCAGATGTCCCATAGTCGTCTTACGCGAATCATGATGGGACTGCTGTGAGGGACGCTTTGGGAAGCGGGTGGAGAAGTGAAGAGTGGAATCATTGGCATAGGAGTGAATAGGACAGGAAGTGTGAATTAAAAGATCACTAATAAATAAAAGGAGAAGGGTGGGTGACAGGACAGAACCCTGAGGAACACCACTGTTAATAGTTTTATAAGAACAGTGGCCATCTACAACTGCAACTATTGAACAGCCAGAAAGGAAATTAGAGATGAAGGCACAGATAGAAGGATATAAACCGAAGGAGGGCAGTTTGGAAATTAAAGATTTGTGCCAGACTATCAAAAGCTTTTGATATGTCTAGTGTAATAGCAAACGTTTCACCGAAATCCCGAAAGGAGGATGACCAAGAGTCAGAGAGATATGCAAGAAGATCGCCAGTAGAACGTCACTTGCGGAATCCATACTGACGATCTGAAAGAAGATTGTGAGAAGAAAGGTGTTTAAAAATCTTCCTATTAAGGATAGATTCAAAAACTGTTAAAGGCAAGAAATCAAAGTAACTGGACGATAGTTGGAGGGTTGAGAGCAGTCACCCTTCTTTGGGACAGGCTGAATGAAAGCGAACTTCCAGCAGGAAGGAAAAGTACCAGATGAAAGAGAAAGACGAAAGTGTTTGCCAAGGCAGGGTGTCAGCACAGAAGCACAGTTCTTAAGAACAACAGGAGGAACACCATCATGACCATACTACTTCCTAAACCTGAGTCCAGATAGGGTAGAAAAAACATCTTTAGAAGAAATTTTAATTTCTGACATAATAAAGTCAGAGGGGGGAGGAGATGGAAGAACAGCACCGGAATCGTCCAGAGTTGAATTGTAAGCGAAAGTTTGAGCGAAGAGTTCAGCTTTGTCAGGAGAAGAGACGGCAACTGAGCCGTCGGAATGGAAAAGAGAGGAAGTAAAGTTGTTGAAGAGGTTCTTAGCTAGATGCTAGAAAGAGCGAGAAGAATTAGAATTGGATAGATTTTCACATTTTTGTCGGATGAAGGAATTTTTGTCGAGTCAAAGAACAGATTTTGCATGATTCCGGGGCAGAAATATAAGCTGAGTGAAAGTCAGGAGTTGGATGGCGACGGTACCTTCTCAAAGCCTCCCCTCTGTTGCGGATAACATTAGAACAAGTAAAGTTAAACCAAGGTTTTTTTGCATTAGTAGTAGGAAAAGAATATGGAATGTGCGCCTCCATGCCCGAGAGAATCACCTCTGTGATGTGCTCTGCACACTTAGAAGGGCCCCGCCACGGAAGCAGTAATCATTCCATGGGAAATCACAGATGTACTGCCTAAGGGCCTCCCAGTCAGCGGCGCCAAAGTGCCAAAGGCGCCTCCTCTTGGGAAGATCCAAAGGCCAAATTGGAGCGATAGGACAGGAAACAGAGATAAGATTGTGATCGGAGGAGCTCAACAGAGAGAAAAGTTTCACAGAGTAAGAAGAAGGATGAGAGGTAGGAAATAAATCAAGAATGTTGGGTCTATCTCCAAGGCGATCGGGGATACGAGTAGTGTGCTGTACCAATCTGCTCTAGGTCATTTAGGATAGAAAAATTGTAAGCTAGTTCACCAGGGATGTCAGTGAAATGGGAGGAAAGCCAAAGGTGGTGGTGAACATTGAAATCTCCTAAAATGGAGATTTCAGCATAGGGAGAGCGGGAAAGAATGACTACCTCACCTCCAAAGTGGAATACAAAAAAATTTGGATAATCAGTAGAATTTGGAGAAAGGTAAACAGCGCAGATGTATTTAGTTTGAGATTGGCATGTAAGCCGTAGCCAGATGGTATAGAATTCGGAAGATTCGAGTTCGGGAATACGAGAACAAGTTAGGTCATTGCGTACATATACGCAACATCCACCTTTGGAGTGAAATTGAGTATAGAGAAAGTAAGAGGGTACAGAAAAGGGGTTGCTGTCAGTCGTCCCAGACACCCGAGTTTCAGTGAGGAAAAGATGATGATGTTTAGAGGAGGAGAGGTGGTGTTCAACAGAGTGAAAATTTGAGAAAAGACCACGAATGTATGTGTGTATATATACATATATATATACATATATATATTCGTGGCCTTTTCTCAAATTTTCAATCTGTTGAACACCACCTCTCCTCCTCTAAACGCGAATCTTTTCAACTCGCATTACGACACATTTATTATTCGTTAATTTAGATTTAATTAACGGGAAATTTAGTTCTTCCGAATTTCATTAAAAGTTTGCAGTCGCTAAATTAAATTTTAATGAACTTTCGAATTGAGATTTAATTCTAGCTCCCTATAGAGTACAGACACATATTGAATTAATTGTTTTCAATGTTTTCATTCAAAGATGGGAGGAAACTAACACATATTGCAGTGGTGCCCAACCTTTTTAGCTCGCCGGCCAAATTTATCTTAAAATGGGCCAAGGGCCTATATATATATATATATATATATATATATATATATATATATATATATATATATTTTGTGTGTGTATGCATACAGGGTGGCGCAAAAATCAGGAACTATAGGCACATTTTATCAAATTATAATAAATGTTCGAATTGGTGGTCTTCCACTTGGAGACCCTTTCTGACTCGTTGAATGCATGATGTTTGAGCATTTCTGAACACATTGATACTGGTTTTGGTACACTCAGATGTGATTTTATCCTTTAGAGAACGTATGGTTCTGGGTCGATCAGTATAGACTACCGACTTGAGATGGCCCCACAAGAAAAAACTCAAGAGGCGTGAGGTCTGGAGACCTAGGTGGACATTCGACGGACCATCGCCGTCCGATCCACTTGCTTGGGAATGTTTCATCTAAAGAGCTCCGGACGATAGTTACGAAATGTGGTGGTGCACCATCCTGCTGAAACCACATCTCCGCCCGTTCTACCAATGGAATGTCGTCCAGTATGGGCATTAGAAATGTTTGCAGCATATGCAGATGTTTCACCTGTTACATTGCCGTCGAAAAAGTACGAACCAATTAACCGATCCCCCGAGAGCGTAGCCCACACCATAATTCGTGGATCGAACTGCACATGTCGTTCCTCCATCCAGTGGGGGTTCTCATTGGCCCAATAGTGTGCATTATGCCTATTGACACGACCGCTGAGGTGAAATATCGCTTCGTCGCTGAACATTATCCTTCGTTGAAGCTGTTGACGTTGTAGAAACCACTGGCAGAACTCTACGCGACGGTCTGTGTCATCACCGTGCAGTTCCTGAACGATTTGGACTTTGTAGGGGTGGAAACGATTTGTTGTAAGAATTCGTTGAATGGATCTTCTGGAGACACCCATTTCCTGGGATAACTTTCTTACGGACTTAGTGGGCTGTTTTCGAGGTGATTGAGTACCGTTAGTGATGTTGCTGCATCGGTTGAACTTTTCGGCCACTATGCGGCCGATCATGAACACTTCCCGTTTCTGTGAAGCGAGTAAACAGTTTTCCAACTGATGCTTGAACAACTGGCGGCCTCTCAGGGTGTTTGTCATTAAAAGCAGTAGCAACTGATCGGTGTGTGTTACCACGCCTTGCACACATTAAAACTACTTCCACCCGTTCATCTATTATCAATTTCTGTGCCATAGGTTCAACAACAAATCTGAAAAGAACAAAAGACATATTAAAAACACAAATTATTAAAATGTGTCTATGGTTCCTGACGTTTGCGCCACCCTGTATATTAAGGTGGTCAAAAAATTTAAAAAATATAAAGATACAGTTTCAATCATGGCTGTAGCCGCTCTTGTTAGGTACCGCCAAGGAATATTTATGCCAAATTTGAACTCATTTGGGTAATATTTAGGGGTCGCGCCAAAAGTTGACTTTTTGTGTATTGGAATGAAAAAGCGGAAAATCTTCCAAATTCTTGTAAAGGCGACATATTAGGAAGTTAGTAACGATGAAAGTTTCTCTTCCGCCGCTTTGAATCTGGCCTTCTCAAGGAAGGGCCATTGCTGTTTGAATCGCTTGAAGGGAGATATCTCTGGTCGTCCAGAGGTGCCAAAGGTGCTCTTTTCCAAGAGCTTTTTGAACGACATTACACGCCCCTGTCTTCAGTCCGGTGTTCGACGCCGTGGTGTCGAACACCAGCTCTCGGATGTGGTCCTTCAAGCCCCAGTCATCGAGAGTTCGAATTTTGTTAAATTGTTATGTAATCTTGAGAGAGTTGTCCATCCACTATGATACATTTGTGGATTCTCTCTGTGAAACTCTTCATTGTTCTTCTGAACATATCGAGTGGGATCCTTTTCAGTTATTCATCCATTCTGCAGCCAAGAGCATTCACATTTGGGTAGATGAAATCACGAGTGTAGAGTTTGTCACGCAAATAAGCCCAAAGCCAGAAATCACATGGGGTTAAATCGGGTGATCTGGCTGGCCACTCGCTGGGTCCTCACCACCCAAGCCTTCATCCTTCAAGGTTCGTATCCAGAATCTCGCGGGTAGCTGCAGAGTAATGTGGCGGTACTCCATCATGTTGATAAAGCCAATTCCTGCCAATGCCATTAGTAAACTGTGGCAAAACTCTCTCTCTCTCAACCTGGCAATAGCGTTTTCCATCCATCGTATCTCTCGATATGTCAAAGGAAATGAGTCCTGCATAACCAATGCACACCCAAAGTGTTAGTGTAGCCGTTGAACGGGATTACCCAATCGTATTTTGGGATTTTTTTTCGCCCAGTAGTGAACGTTGTTTCCTTTACTCGTTAAACCGAAGACACATTCATCTGAAAATTTGATCTTTCCAAAGAAGTCTGGATCACTGTTAAAATTTTGTCTCGTTGTTGTTGTTGTTTAGCCGATCAGCCTACCCTGATCGAGCAAGCCGGCGGCACGCAGGTAACCGATCGCCCTCTCCGGAGTGGACCAGAGGTTCAGCGCACTAGTGATGTGTTGTGTTCGTTGTTGTGCTAGAGCGGTACAGTCTGTCATAATGTGTTCAATTGCTTGTGGAGTGTCCTGGCACAGGTGGTAGGTATCGTCTGTGGAGTTGTCTAGTCTGTGTTTATATGTCCGTAAGTTGGGGTGATGTCCACATCGGAATCGTGCTAAGTTAACTCGATCCGATCTGCTCAGCTGATCTCTGACCTGTTAATGGGTGGCGGCTTCGCACCTAGGACCGCATTCGGACCGAGTCGTGTCAGTGCTTTGTGGGTTAGGTGTGTGTGTTGTGTGTGTGTTTTCTGTACTGTGATGTCTGTGGGGCGTGGTATGGAATGGAGTATTTGGTTATAATGTCTCTCTGGTGTTACCTTAATGGTGCGAGGTGTCGGTGCATGATTGTACATGTAGTGGCAAAGGTGTTGTGGGTTAGTTGTCGCTGCTGCCATGAATTGTGTTCCCCTCGTGTCTAAATGTTCCCTAACTTTCAGTATTTTTGTTTCTGTGTGCAGGTGTTCTATTGGTGTTGTTTGAGTGCATCCTGTAATGATACGAAGTGCGTTGTTTTGTATTGTCTGTAAGGTGTTTATGTGTGTGTTTGAGATAATAGGTGCCCAGCATGGGCTAGCATAGTCCATAATTGAGCGAATATATTGTTTGTATATAAGTGATGTTGTTTCTTGCTGGTGTCCAAAGTTTGTGTCTCGTTGTTTCAGCAAACTGCAGCCGTCTATCAGAATCATCGTCGTATATGGGGTGAAAGTAAATGGGTTTGTAATCGTGGTATCCCCGTGATTTCAATATTTTTGCTACTGAAAATTTGGAAAAAAACAATTCCTTTGCGACTTTTCTCGATGAAGTTGTTGGATCGACTTGAAAACTGGCGAGGACATTTTCTTTGTTGTTGTTTCCTGTCGCTGTTACTGGTCTTCCGCCTCTTGGACGATCTTTCACCAGGCTCCCTGTTTCTAAAGGTTTGAGCTTCCAATATTGAAGAGTGGTTTCATTTGGTGGTGGTTTATTATTTTTTTCTTGAAATAAACTCAAACTTTCTTCACAATTATTATAAGAAATAGCCCACGATACAAGATAAACTTTTTCTTCTTTGCTGTATTCCATCCTTACTGACATAACGCTGACTGGGGCTAGGGCCTAGGGCCTTCCTGTTCTAGCGTACGGTCATTCCTGCCCTTGTATAGTTGCTTTGAAAAATATCGCATACAATGCAGTGATATTATTGGAATTTACTTATTATTAACAAATTATTTGTATGTATAAAATCCCTAGACTTTTCTTCCACCGTGTGTGTGTGTGTGTGTGTGTGTGTGTGTGTGTGTGTGTGTGTGTGTGTGTGTACATACAGGGTGATCAAAAAGTCGATGTGCACCTATATTACTCTGAGAGACAAAAGTGCATACATACAAGAAGTTAGATATTTTAATAAGAAATTATACGATATCGTGCAATTTGTGTTACTGTAATATTGCACGATATCGTATAATTTTTCATTAAAATATCTAACTTCTTTTATGTATGCATTTTGTCTCTCAGAGTAATATAGGTGCACATTGACTTTTTGATCACCCTGTATGTGTATATACAGGGTGAGTCAAAAGTAGCGCCCGATTTCTGTCAGTTGATTGTTAGTTTGCCATTTGTATTACAGTGTACAAGAAGGTAGAAATAAATGAATGACATGTTTATCTAACAATTTATTCGGGGGAAAATTATTACGGAACTGTAATCTGCAAGACAATTATTAACAACATGACTTCCCAGAAAGAATCTGACAGCCAAAAAAACAGAAATCGGGCGCTACTTTTGACTCACCCTGTATATAATATATATATATTTTTTTTTTTTTTTTTTTTTTCGCGGTGTGTATTTTCATTATTTTTCCCACGTTTTCAAGTGAAGCGCGCACCGCGGTGAAAGGAACTAATCAAGTTCCAACTCTGAGGATAGTTTGGTACCTTCAGAGTTTAGATAAAAAGATGTTTGAAATAACTATTTTTTTTCCGATATGTTTCAATATCTGAAAACTGTTGAAGAAAGCTTTTTGAACTATATTCAACCATATTCGAGCAAATATTAAATGAAAAAAAACTGATTCCCAAGTATTGGCGAATTCATTGTTGTATTCAGTGTGTACGAAATTGCCTGACTTATTTTATTGTCTAAAGTTTAGACTCGCGCGCGAATTATTTATTTTATTGAATAGAACCTGGATAACAGAGCTTGAAAAATATAGGTAACATTTTTTAAAATTTTACTTGATTCATGGAGGGTTGGAGATAAACTACGGGCGGGCCGTATTCGACCCGCAGGCCGCTGGTTGGGCATCACTGATATATTGTCAAAGTAATTCTTTGACAAATGCAAAAAAAAATTCACTTTTTGTACGTGAAAGTCACAATATGATAATAAAACCTCACTCTAATAGACAGAGTTTATTTCCACAACAGTTTCGATGCCCACTGGCAAAGCTGGGCACTTGCGGTTTTTTTTGCGGTACTGCGGTACTACCGCACTACCAAACCGGTACCGCATAACGCAGTACCGCAAAGGATCGCTGAAAGTACAGGCTGTACTTTCAGCGATCCTTTGCGGTACTGCGTTATGCGGTACCGGTTTGGTAGTGCGGTGGTACCGCAATACCGCAGTACCGCAAAAAAAACCGCAAGTGCCCAGCTTTGCCCACTGGCATCCTCTTCAGGTGGATACAGAAAAACGAATTAGAGAATTAAAGTCTATTAGAATGGGTTTTTATTATCAAATTCTTTGACAATATATCAATATATAACTGATTCTTAAAAGCCGCTTATTCCTATAATCCATGATTGTTATATGCAGCTTTGATTTTATATATATATATATACACACTATATATTGTGGTGTGTGTGTGTGTTAAGTGTGACAGGTGAGAGTGTGCGGCGAATCAAAAAACTCGATTCGGATCGATTTGGCAAAAGAATCGAACTCCCAACCCGAATCAACGCGCAATAAATCGAAAAATTTAGATTCGGCCTGTTCCGACTTAGTTTAAACTGTCTGGATATTGGAATTTGGAACAGGGTGTGCGGGTCATAGTAGAGAATGTACCGTAGTTATTTTGTTCCTTCTTATATGTTGTGAATTAAATATGCTACACTTTCATTAAAAAAGTTTATTACCAATCTGGGCCCATTCTCTTCTATCCTAGTTCGAGAGGAGTGAAATTCAGTCTTTTTGAAGGTTCAGAAAAAGTTTGATGGGTTTTATTGATGAAACAAAAAGAGTCGAGACTCGAAATTAAGTGGCCGAATCGAATCGAAAATCGAATCGAAATGAAACGTCCTGAATCGCGCATCCTTAGTGACAGGTTGCACAGTCTTCTTGCAACAAATGCGTATTAAACTGGAGTTTTTCTTGATGAAACAGCGGAAGATGGTTCTCAAGGAGAGATACGTATTTCGCATTTCCTGGAATTGTGACGTGCGTCGACGAAGAGAGGGTGTGACCAGTGACCTTTTGAAAGACAAAACTTTTGACCGACGAACCAAATTCTTGAATTGTCAAGAAACTGTTTTGAAATGAAAAATTTCGCTACAAAAATGTTTGAGTTTTCATTTACGAAGACCTCGAAACTTAAAATTATATACAGCACCTTCAAATCTAACCTAACCAAATTTGACATAACCTAACTTAATTTAACCTAACTTAATTTAACCTAACTTAACTAACTTAGTGTAACCTAACCTTAAATAACGCAGCGTGACCTGACCTAACCTTAAATAACGCAGCGTGACCTGACCTAACCTTAAATAACGTAGCGTGACCCGACCTGACCTAACCCAGCTATACCGAGCCTACATTTACAAAGGCTACTATTAGAAATTTGCGAGACAGAACAAATTCTAGTGAAATATTTTTCCGACACCAATTCGCAAAAAATCGTTTCGTTTTTGTTTTGTTTAAAACACCCGACGAATGGCAGGTCTGTCTTTCCAGCAGCCTGCGCAGCCTGTTACACCTCTAAGTACACAACTTGGTGAAAGAGACAAAAAGGGGTTAATTAATTTTTTCTTTGGGCTTCGAGCAGCCCAGATGCACATCCTGTTGAGCGCATCTGGAAGTATTTTTATTGTTGGTTGTTGAAAAGGAGGCTCTCTCTCTCTCTCTCTCTCTCTCTCTCTCTCTCTCTCTCTCTCTCTCTCTCTCTCTCTCTCTCTCTCTCTCCTCCCTCAAGAGTTCTTCAGTTATGTTAATAGTAGAAAGCCCATTAGACCGAAGCTAATGTGCTTAATGAGTACTTTGCGCGAGTGTTCACCAGGGAGGACACCGGCATCATCCCCGAGCCAGGCGTGAGGCACGAAGGTGCTGGCCTGGATAGTGTTCGATGTACCGCGACAGTCATCGCCGATAGAACAGACAAACTGAGCGCGTTTAAGGCTCGTGGGCCAGACCAGTTTCTCCCGAGAGTGTTGCGGGAGGTGCGCGACCAGGTGGCTCCCCACCTGGCTACAGTCTTCAACAAATCGTTGGAGATGGGCCAGGTGCCTGGTGACTGGAGGGAAGCCAACGTGACCCCTATCTTTAAGAAAGGGGATCACGAAAGTCCAGGGAACTATCGTCCCATTAGTCTCACTTCAGTTGTAGGTAAATTACACTGGCCAACAAAATGAAACTTTTTTTTCTCATCACAAACATGATCACACTTTTCTTAATGCATTTTTCGCGCTGATTCCGATCGGTTTTATTTTTTTTCTAGCACGTAGAGTTATATAGATACACTGGTTTTGATATTTTTAAGTTTTTGATATTGCTATAAGAAAATGGATGTATAGATCACATTAGGAATGCTAAACAACAAATACATCATATACTTTATTCAATGTACTTATAAATAAAGAATATATACATTATTTTATTAAAAGCGCTGTGAGTGTGATTTCTTTTTGTAAATTTGGCCTGGATTGTCACGATACAGCATCCAACAATGGTCCGCCATCATGCTTTCATTCCAATATCCTTGGTAGTGTTTCTCCATCATCTGAATATCTTGATGGAAGCGCTCTCCTTGCTCGTCACTCATTGGACCAAGGTTTTCAGGAAAGAAATCTAAGTGGGAATGCAGGAAGTGAATTTTCAACGACATTCGACACTCCATTTCTTTGAAGGCATCAAGGAGGTTCTTGACTCCATCCTTATACGCAGGTGACTTGTTGCTTCCAAGAAAGTTTTCACATATCCATTTGAACGCCAGCCAAGCCTTCAATTCCAGCGGACTTAGGACTTTTTCAAATTCAGTGTCATTCAAAACCTCCCTTATTTGTGGCCCAACAAAAATTCCTTCCTTCAATTTTGCTGCAGTAACCTTCGGAAATTTCCTTGAAAGGTATTGGAACCCTTCAGAATTGACTTTACCCATTGCTTTAACAAAATTCTTCATTAAACCAAGTTTAATGTGAAGAGGTGGCAGATAGATCTTTTGGGGATCCACTAAAGGGACAGACTGGACATTGCTTATCCCTGGGACATATGTATACCTAAGTGGCCAGTCACTTTTGGTGTAATGTTCTACAGTGGCGCGACTGTCCCACAGGCAAAGGAAACAACAAAATTTGTGAATCCTGACTGCATACCCATAAGCATTCCTATAACTTTTAGATCTCCACAAACATTCCATTGATGACTGTCGTATTTGATTGCCTTCAGTAGTATATCCATATTGTCATATGTCTCTTTTAGATGGACGGAATGGGTAATGGGGATGGATGGCATTATATTACCATTATGCAAAAGAACTGCTTTCAGGGGTCATTCTTACATTGTCGAGGCATGTTGACTGACCTGAGCAAACTATAAATTCAAAAAAATATACACCAACTTGACACAACAAGTTCTTGGACTGGACTGATCTTTTGACACACAAAGCACGGCGTTGTTGCCTGAATCACAAGCTGCTAGACGTAAAAGCTCTCACCTGAAATCATAAGATGTATAATTAAGATATTGAATCAATAAGATGAATAACTAAAAAACCATAAATACACCAATCAAGTGTGAATATAGTATTTTGCCTATTTAAAATGGTTAATCTGTGTAGTTATATATATGCCTTCATCTTGAAACTATACGTGCTAGAAAAAATCTGAATGCAGTTTAGAATCAGCGTGAAAAATGCTATCCAGCCACCACAAATTTTACTCTGATGAAAAATCTTTGTTGTGACCAGTTATTAGAGGGATAATACCGGTAGGATCGTTGACCATTTGGATTCCTACAAGCTGCGTGGGGACCCCAACATGGGTTTAGACGGCACAGGTCGTGTCTCACCACTTGCTCGAGTTTTTCCATGTCATGTTGAGTCTGTATGATAAGTAGGGCGATTGATATACTTTATCTCGACTTTCAGAAAGCCTTTGATAAGGTACCTCACCGCCGGCTAATGCGAAAAGTGCGCGCGCTGGGTTCGTGGGGAAATAGGTATGTGGATTCAAAACTGGCTGAGAATAGGCGGCAGAGGGTTGTAATTAAAGGGCTAGTCTCGGGTTGGGCCTCGGTCACTAGTGGGGTTCTCAGGTTGTTTTGGGGCCACAGTGTTTATCACTTACATAAATGATATCGACGGTGGCATCGTCAGTCGGATCGCCAAATTCGCTGATGACACCAAGCTTGGGGCCAATGTTGGGACGCCCGAGCGATCGAGGAACTGCGTGCGGACCTAGTAGGATAGGAGAGTGGTCCGAAAAATGGAAAATGCCGTTTAACTGGATAAATGCAGTGTGCACATTGGCTACGCCAATCCAAGTCGGACTACTCGATGTTGGGTAGTAATATCGAGGTGACTGATTTAGAAAAGGACTTTGGTGTGCTAATTAGCAGCGATCTTAAGTTTACGAAAACAGTGTGTATAGGTGGAAAAGAAAGCCCAGAACTATTGTTATATCAGGAGGCAATTTCAGTTTCGGACAAGGAGATTGTGCTCTCACTGTACAATTCCCTTGTTCGGCCGCACCTGGAGTATGCTGTGCAGTTCTGGTCGCCCACCCTCATGAAAGATATTGAGAGGCAGGAGCGGTGCGGGCGAGGGCCACAAAGTTATCCCTCCCGTTTAGGCATATGGGCTACAATCGACGCTTACGTGCTCTGAACTTGTTTCACTGGAAACTCGGAGGCTGCGCGGTCAACTGATCGAGTTTTCAAGCTCTTACGCGGGTTCAACGATGTCGATTTTAGAAGTATGTTTAGTTTAAATGATAACCCAACTCGCAACAATGGTTGGAAGTTGGATTTGAAACGGTTTAGGACTAGTGTGTGTGGGAATTACTTTACGTATAAGATCTGTGACACATGGAACAGGTTACCTTCGGAAGTTGTGAACAGTTCCTCTGTGGATCAGTTCAAGAAAAGGGTAGACGAAATCTTGCACACTATTTGAGTGTGTAAAGACATTTAGGACCTCAGTCTGCGGAAATTTCTTTTCCTATAAAATAGTTAATATCTGGAACCAACTTCCCTCAGAGGTTGTTTCCAGTCAAAGTGTAAATGTGTTTAAAAATAGGCTAGACAAAGTACTGAATACTCTCATAGTTCAAGACTAAAACATAAGAAACTCTGCAGGAGATCGCTTGCACGGTGTCTCTGTGAGCAAGCTAAATATAGAGCTATTTATATATTCTCCACTTTCCTGTAAAATTTCCTTGGCTACTTTTCCAGGGTCAAGGTATTTTCTTCAACCTTTTTCCGTACCTGCCTCTGGCAGGGAGGGAGCGGAGGGTGGGGAGAGAGCCTTCTACTTTTCTATCCAGTTTTCTACTACTGCTAGGATAGTTGAAAGAAAAATAAACTTTTACAAAATTTTCCCTGGCACCCGTTGCCATTGGTACCTCCTCGGTATGGGCCGCAAGGCCTTTTGAGGTACTTCTTTTCCTTGTAACTCCTTGTAACTCTCCTCTCTCTCTCTCTCTCTCTCTCCTCTCTCTCTCTCTCTCTCTCTTTCTCCTCTCTCATATATACATCAATATTCTGAGGGAAATATTGACTAAACTTTGGCAAAACTTGGGCCATAGCTTCAATCAAAATGCGATAACATCGATGCTGTAACATGTTCAAGCCATTCATGAAGAGGATGGAAAAGCTGGAAGTTAGTGAGTTAACGTATTTTCTCGAGATATATCTTCAATTTCGGGAAAACGTTCGCTTATAAACAGAAAAATCCCCGCCCCCCAAAATATTATTTGGTAATAATAATTGATGTTTTTCTTTGGATGTTAATTTTTTAGGGGGTAACTAATAAAAATTCGAAATTTCATTTTTCTCTCATATATATTAGGGTGGATCGATTTTACATTTTTTTCGATTTCCATATTCTAATAGAGACAAAAACTTGCGCATGCATGAGAAAATAGCCTCTGCAAAATCTTAGCTTAATAGGTAATCATCTTCTGCCCCCGACAGAGCGATGAAAATCATATTTTAGTAGTCAAAAACGTATTTTTAAACCCTAGCCTAGAGTCATAAAATTTTGCGTGTGTGTTATTTCATGCCTAAGCAACGATATAAATGCTATGGGAAATATATAAATGCATTATTTAAGACAAAGAGCCGATCTGAAAATATGTATATAATTACTATTTTTTCAACATTTGACGTTGTTGCCGGGGGCAAAAGATATTAACGTAGGACAACGCGCTTGGAAAAACGATCATATGAGGTCTTTTTCATCGACTTTATAGTTATTAGGAATAATTTTGATGCATATTGAAATATTTTAAAAATTATAAGAAAAATACGTTTTTGACTACTAAAATATGATTTTCATCGCTCTGCCGGGGGCAGAAGATGATTACCTATTAAGCTAAGATTTTGCAGAGGCTATTTTCTCATGCATGCGCAAGTTTTTGTCTCTATTAGAATATGGAAATCGAAACAAATGTAAAATCGATCCACCCTAATATATATACACTGAGCGGCAGAAAACTCGGCCCATTTGGAATATCGCGAAAAGCAAAAAAGTATATGTCCCCTTTATGGCGCAAGGCCATTCCACCCGAGAGCAGTAAAACATTAAATTAAGAAAGCGTATATTGATAAATACAAAGTAAATTTTATATACAATATTAGACTGCTTAAATAAATAAATTCACTACCTAAACGAAACCCAAATTTAATTAACTAAAACTTAACCAAAACCTAAACTTACAACATTAAATATTTAAATAAGTGGGCACTTTAAACTGTACAAACAGGGGTTTATTAACAGAGAGCTCGCCAAAGCAGGTTAGTGATAGGAAGTCGCGAAATCTGGCTCCCAATTCTGCGTCCTAAAAATTCAGAAAATAACCACTTACCATTTATTTAATAAACATTTCACAAATAATCAAAAACGTAAGTACATAAACCAATTATACATAAACATGTACATATATTTATACATAAACATGTACATATATTTATACATAAACATGTACACGTCTTTATACATAAACATGTACACGTCTTTATACATAAACATGTACATGTCTTTATACATGAACATGTACATGTCTTTATACATAAACATGTACACGTCTTTATACATAAACATGTACACGTCTTTATACATAAACATGTCCATGTCTTTATACATGTCCATGTCTTTATACATGTACATGTCTTTATACATGAACCTGTACATGTCTTTATACATGAACACGTACATGTCTTTGTACATGTCTTTATACATGAACACGTACATGTCTTTGTACATGAACACGTACATGTCTTTGTACATGAACACGTACATGTCTTTGTACATGAACAAGTACATGTCTTTATACATAAACATGTACACGTCTTTGTACATAAACATGTACACGTCTTTATACATAAACATGTACAAGTCTTTATACATGTACATGTCTTTATACATGAACATGTACAGTCTACCACTTTTGCAAAGAACAACTCTTGCTGTAGCTTGCGGTTTCTATTGAACCAAATCTAGATGAAACCATTTATATATATATTACTATAAAAACTATCTGAAAATAACTGGATATACACAATATTTTAGGATTTGCAATCATGTACGGTATTAATAAGTCGCCTAATTTTAATACAGAAATTCCTTTACAGGGAAACCTTCAATCAAAATTATTAAATCTTATTTTAAATTTCACAACCTTCGAACGCCGAAATTCTGACAATTTAAAACCAGTCGTCTGCTTTCAAGCAACCAAAATTCAAAAGTCCAAGCGCGCATGAGATTCAGCGATGTATCACATATACAACCAACCACCCAACGGATTATCCAGAAATCACTACATGGCCCCCCCGTTACAATACAATATATACACGCATATATATACCTTACCTTACCTTATGTTGTTTCGTGTGTTGGTCTCTCTTCACACGGAGGTCAAGCTGGTGGCCCCGCCTCTAGGTCTGGCCTGGTGGAGGAGTGAGTTGCTTTCTTGCGCTCTCCACCGTACATAGCCAGGCACGCCCGGCTCATCTGGTACTGTCCTGAGCCAGGCATCCGGTCTTTTCTTGAAGACTTCAACTTTGACCCCCGTTACGTTTCTGAGGTTCTTAGGAAGCTGGTTGAAAAGTCTTGGCCCCCTGACAACCAAGCTATTTTCCTTCAGGGTTGAGGAGATCCCTTGTCGTGCTTTTAATTTGGGAACACTACACATTCTGCCTTTCCTATTTTCCAGTGTTGTTTGAATGGTAATTGGGTTTAGTTTTAGGTTTGGTACCAATTTTTCGATCATTTTCCATATGTAGATTATGATGTACCTCTCTCTTCTTCTTTCCAGTGAGTACAGATTTAGTTTACGTAGTCTTTCCCAGTAGTTGAGTTCTTTGCAGCCATCAATCTTGGCTGTGAAATGGCTTTGCGTTTCTTCTAGTTTATTAGTTTCTTCCTTTTTATATGGGGACGTCAAAACTGAGCAGTATTCAAGTTTTGGTATAATCAGTGTTTTTAGCAGGGGAATCATTACTGTCCTGTCCCTTCTCTTGAACGTTCTTAGAACCTGTCCGGCGACTCTTTTTGCTTTATTTATCGCTATCTGATTTTGTGTTTCGAATTTCGCATCATCTGTCATTATTATCCCGAGATCAATCGCTTTCATGCTTCTCTGAATTTCCTGTCTATCTGGAGCATAATATGCAGTCTGTTTAAGTTCTTCTTTTCTACCATATCTCAAGAGCTGAAATTTCTCGGCGTTGAATGACACTTTGTTGTCTTCTGACCATTTGTATATTTTGTTCGTGTCCCCTGCAAGGCCTCCACGTCATGTACATCGCTGATTTTTCTGCTGATCTTTGTATCGTCTGCAAAGGATGTTACTATACTGTTGCTGTTTACTCCGCTGTCTATGTCTGTTAGCATGATAATGAACAGGAGTGGGGCCAGTACTGTCCCTTGTGGTACTGAGCTGCGTACTTCCGATTCTGATGATGATATACCTTGAATTTTGACGACCTGCAGACGATCACTAAGGAAGTTGTAGATCCATTTTCCCACTTTGCCTGTTATTCCCATGTCTTTAATTTTATGTGCTATTATACCATGGTCACATTTATCGAAAGCTTTAGCAAAATCTGTGTATATAACATCGTAGTTGTCATTGCCTTCCAATGCATCTAGGATATTGTTGTAGTGCTCTATTAGTTGTGATAGGCATGATCTACCTGATCGGAATCCATGCTGATTTTCGTTGAATCTTTCCCGTGTCTCCAGGAAATCATAAATTTTCTCTAACTATTCTTTCAAATACTTTGGTGAGGTGGGACGTCAATGACACTGGTCTATAGTTCTTTGCTTGAGATCTGTCCCCTCCTTTATATATAGGGACAATGTTTGCTCTTTTCAAGATGCTCGGTATTTCCCCAGTGTCTAGGGATCTTCTCCATATCCAGTATAAAGGTGTAGCTATTTCATTTTCACAGTTTTTAATCAATAGTGCGTTCCAATTGTCCGGACCTGCAGCTGAATGTAGTTCATTTGTTCTATAGCTCTCGCTACATCTTCTGGTGTAAACTCAAAGTCTGTTATATACTCTCCTTGCAATTCCTCTTCAAAGAATGCATTTATGTCAGGTATCGCTTTGTCACTTTTTGGGGTACTGAAAACTGATTCATATTGAGCTCTCAATGTATCAGATATTTCTTTTGGATCGTCGGTTAGTTCATTATATCCCGTCCTTAAGGGCCCAATAGCGGCGCGCGTTTTTGTTTTCCTTTTTGCATAGCTATAGAAGTATTTTGGATTTTCCTTTATTGCTTCTACCGCCTTTTCCTCTTCCCTCTCTGTATGGTCCTTAATCAGGGCTTGTATTTCCCTATCGATACCCTCCAGTTTTTCTTTTATTATTTTCCTGCCATTATCTCCGCAGTTATATATATATATATATATATATATATATATATATATATATATATATATATATAATTTTTTTTTTTTTCAAACGCATTGTGTCCAAGTATCTCGAAAACCCTGGACCTTGATTTTGGCTCTTCTTCCATGGCGGGAGGGTCGTTTTTGCGGACATTCGCCCTTGGCCCCTCCTTCCTGCATAATATATATATATATATATGTTAAACACAGACCGTGCATGGAACAAGGAACTCTTCTGGAAAATTAAATCCACTATAGTCCGAATAAGTAATGGTAACTGACAAATACCATAGTTTTTCTTTTTCATGATTTTAGCCCGACGAGGGCAACGGGTCTCTCGCAAAGAGATCCCATAAATATAGCTTCCATCACCAGCTATCTGCAAAGCAGACAGGATCCAGCTTTGGGACATGGATCTAGGGTTTAAAGCAAGCCTAGATCCCTACATTCAGAACCTCTATATAAGTAAAAGACTCGTTGCATTCACGTCGGGTTGAATAAATCAAAGAAAAAGGGGGTAACTATTGTATTTTTAGCCAAAAAAAAACCAAAACTTAAACCTCAACCGGGACATTGAGCGTCCACTTTTCAAGGCACGTAACACGTCCGTTTAATATACACAAATTCAGAATGGTTCCCTGAGACAATTATATGTTAAACACAGACCGTGCATGGAACAAGGAACTCTTCTGGGAAAATTAAATCCACTATAGTCCGAATAAGTAATGGTAACTGACAAATACCATAGTTTTTCTTTTTCATGATTTTAGCCCGACGAGGGCAACGGGTCTCTCGCAAAGAGATCCCATAAATATAGCTTCCCTCACCAGCTATCTGCAAAGCAGACAGGATCCAGCTTTGGGACATGGATCTAGGGTTTAAAGCAAGCCTAGATCCCTACATTCAGAACCTCTATATAAGTAAAAGACTCGTTGCATTCACGTCGGGTTGAATAAATCAAAGAAAAAGGGGGTAACTATTGTATTTTTAGCCAAAAAAAAACCAAAACTTAAACCTCAACCGGGACATTGAGCGTCCACTTTTCAAGGCACGTAACACGTCCGTTTAATATACACAAATTCAGAATGGTTCCCTGAGACAATTATATGTTAAACACAGACCGTGCATGGAACAAGGAACTCTTCTGGGAAAATTAAATCCACTATAGTCCGAATAAGTAATGGTAACTGACAAATACCATAGTTTTTCTTTTTCATGATTTTAGCCCGACGAGGGCAACGGGTCTCTCGCAAAGAGATCCCATAAGTATAGCTTCCCTCACCAGCTATCTGCAAAGCAGACAGGATCCAGCTTTGGGACATGGATCTAGGGTTTAAAGCAAGCCTAGATCCCTACATTCAGAACCTCTATATAAGTAAAAGACTGGTGAGGGAAGCTATATTTATGGGATCTCTTTGCGAGAGACCCGTTGCCCTCGTCGGGCTAAAATCATGAAAAAGAAAAACTATGGTATTTGTCAGTTACCATTACTTATTCGGACTATAGTGGATTTAATTTTCCCAGAAGAGTTCCTTGTTCCATGCACGGTCTGTGTTTAACATATAATTGTCTCAGGGAACCATTCTGAATTTGTGTATATTAAACGGACGTGTTACGTGCCTTGAAAAGTGGACGCTCAATGTCCCGGTTGAGGTTTAAGTTTTGGTTTTTTTTTGGCTAAAAATACAATAGTTACCCCCTTTTTCTTTGATTTATTCAACCCGACGTGAATGCAACGAGTCTTTTACTTATATAGAGGTTCTGAATGTAGGGATCTAGGCTTGCTTTAAACCCTAGATCCATGTCCCAAAGCTGGATCCTGTCTGCTTTGCAGATAGCTGGTGAGGGAAGCTATATTTATGGGATCTCTTTGCGAGAGACCCGTTGCCCTCGTCGGGCTAAAATCATGAAAAAGAAAAACTATGGTATTTGTCAGTTACCATTACTTATTCGGACTATAGTGGATTTAATTTTCCCAGAAGAGTTCCTTGTTCCATGCACGGTCTGTGTTTAACATATAATTGTCTCAGGGAACCATTCTGAATTTGTGTATATATATATATATATATTATATTATATTATATAGTTGCTATATACACTATATAGTTGCTATAAGAAGTTAAAATTAGATTTAATTATGAAACTTAAAAAAAAAGTTTCCTCTCAATTATAACACTACCCAACAAAAAAAACATTGTTTGCTGCTGATTTAATTCTAAGACCTGTTTCTGGATAATATTGATGTGCTGATTTCAAAAATCACCTTAGATTTTGTCCATCACATCAGGTTTTCGTGCAGTGCAATATGCCTATTTTGGGTGATCCATGAAGGGCGCTTATCAAAATTGATGATTTTTGAGACCTGTTAACAGCTGTTTTGCTGTTAAAATTTTAGCTGTGGAATACACAAATCTGTGCATTAAATCTAAAAGTAACTCAATGACCGAAACGGAGGCAAGAGCTTGGAATGCTTTTGTGGCAGTAGTTAAGAACTTCCTAGGAAACAAAAAGTCTGAAAATTATAAAGATCTTGTAAAGGATTTACTTGTAAACTTTCAGCAGTTGGGTTGCAACATGAGCATTAAAGTTCACTATCTCAACAGTCATCTGGATAAATTTCCAGAAAATCTTGGTGATGTTAGTGAAGAGTAAGGTGAAAGGTTCCACCAAGATATCAAAGTGATGGAAGAACGATACCAAGGAAGATGGGTTACCCATATGATGGCTGACTACTGCTGGAGCCTGCAAAGAGATTGTCTTGACATCTCTCATTCTAGGAAGTCCTATAAGAGAAAATTTATCAGCACTGAAAAGTAAGAAAACAAGAAAAAGACAATGTTAAGAAAACTGGTCCCGTGCTTGCTTTAATATGGATTCATTTTTTGCTTATTTAAACACTTTTAATCACTTTGTGTCAATATTACCATTGTATATTAAAGTTCACTCCCTGCACAATTGTTTACTTTTCCATGCTGATTCTGAGTATGTAAAAACTTATTTTTGAAAAGAAAAAAAATTGGGCATAACCCTGCCAAAATGCGATATCTCCAAAATATCCGTATTTGATTGCTCGAAAACCTGACGTGATAGGCAAAAACTAAGGTGATTTTTGAAATCAGCAAAATTGGTGTTGGGCAGTGTAATTCAAGTTTGGCTTTTTTCCGAGTAAAAGAAAATGGAATTTGTTTCACATCAAGCAAACGTTGTGTCCTTCTGCGCTCATCCGCGATATATAAATGTAGTTGTGAAGGATGTACATCCATTTACTGAAGGTAGGCATCACGTGACGTCAGCTACACGTCAGAATAGACGAGCATCATACGATCAAGTCAGCGTCCGTAGCTCAATGGTAAACGCAGTTTCCCTATATAATAAGCCGAGCGAAGGCATTGAGTTTGGGGGCCGGAAACTAGCACAGCGCTCAGGCAAACTAATGCGGCCCACTGCTCTAATTCCTGTATTACAGTATTATTACCAGCTTCATCGGGGCTCGAACCCCTGACCTGACCTCAGTGTCTTTACTTTCTCCTATAGGGAAACGGCATTACCCAGTGAGCTACCGACGCTGGCTTTGACTTCGAATGGTGCTGATAAATAATAATCCAGGTGTCAACGCACTGAACCGCCTTCATCTAACCTGAGCGTCAAACCAGTCTGGAACTCTCCCGATTGATTATTAATTAATGGATCATGGAAGACGCAACAGTCATACAAATTTAGCATTAAGAAACTTAAGTATTCATCCAATCGAAATGGGAAATGACGCGAAGAGGGAAAGTTTTTCAATCGTATCCAATGTACCAATTTAGAATCTAATTTTAACGTACAATTTAACGATATTCAAACATAAATCAGACTTGAGTTAATGTAAACAACTTAATAGCTCAAATATTCTTATTCAATAGTGCTTTCATGCGGTTTATATATATACACACACACACACACACACGGTTTTTCAGGAGGAAAGGGCAATACTTCGGGAGGTGATAGTATCGGTCATTGTGAGAAAAAAAGTTCATATGAACATGTGTGTAATTCTGAATGGTTGCGGAGATAGAGTTGTTTGAATCTACAAATACAAAAGCATTGTTAATGGCAGAGCTGGGCACTTGCGGTTTTTTTGCGGTACTGCGGTACTGCGGTACTACCGTGTTGGTCGGTAACGCGGAAAGTACCGCGGGAAATTTGAATGCGGTAGCGGTACTGCTGTACTTTCAGCGATCCTTTGCGGTACTGCGTTATGCGGTACCGGTTTGGTAGTGCGGTAGTAGTACCGCAGTACCGCAGTACCGCAAAAAAACGGGCAAAAAAACGCAAGTGCCCAGCTCTGGACCATTAACTTAATGGTAATCAAGAAAGAGAAACCAATTACTGTTTCTAACATTTAATGTTCAAACATTGGCATTTTCACTGGTATCAGATACAGAAATGACAAAATTTGTTACAGTTTACAATACGTTTTCGAAAATCCCACCGTCAACCTCAATGCACTTTGCAACTCGTGTGCGAAGATCGCGTGTTGTTCGTGTGAGTTGATCTTGACGTGCCTTTATGCGGGCAGCAGCATCCAAAATGCGCGCGAGCAATTCGTCTCGTGTATCCACCTTTCTTTTGTAAACTTGACTTTTCATCCAACCCCACAAACAATAATCTAACGGAGAGAGGTCTGGAGACCTTGGTGGCCATCGAATGGGACCACCGCGGCCGATCCATCGACCAAGGAAAGTTTGATTTAGGTATTGCATCACCAGACGGGTAGAATGTGGAGGAGCTCCGTCATGCTGAAAGTATGATACATACCAGCGCGTGTAGCCAAAGGAACATCCTCCAATAGTCCTGGCAATTCATTTTGCAGAAATTCTAGGTAACTTTGTCCTGTAAGACGATTCTCTAAAGTAACAGGGCCAATCAGCTGATCATCGATGATATCGCACCACACATTGGCAGAGAAGCGATGTTGAAAATTTGTTTCCACGGTCGCATTTCGATTTTCGTCTGACTACCGATGAGAGTTACGAGTGTTGTTGATACCGTCACGGGTGAAAGTAGCTTCATCGGTGAACAGTATTAATCGAAGCAATCGGCGATTAGCATTTACCCAAGGACAAAATTCCAGTCGCATGGCAGCGTTTCTTGATTGAAGGTGTTGTACACGCTGTACATGATATGGATGCAAGCCTTCCTCACGTAATGTTCGCCATACTCTTGTGTGTGGTACACCGAGACGTGTAGAAATTCTTCGTGAGCTAGTAGTAGGACTACGCTCTATCAACTGAAGAATGTTTTCCACTTCATCCACATCTTGTTGACCTTCACGTTCAGATGAAACATGAGCGCTGGGAAGTGTACCAATCTCACGCAATGTGTTGAAAACCCTGGTAAACACTTCGATCCGGAATTCTGCGGTTCGGAAACCGTCGACGGTATTCTGCAACAGCAGCTGTTGCACTTCCATCGCAAAAACCGTAGACATACACCATATCTGCATATTCGGCATGTGTGAAGGTGTGTGGCGTTCTTAACATTGCTTCAAACACCAAACAATGTCACTCACAACAGTCAGCTGTCGATTGGCTTATGTTACACGCTTACATTACAGCTTACATGGTTCAAGGTTATAGGGGAGGGGAGGGAAGGGGAGGAAGAGCTGCGTACGCATCAGATTCAAACAGCTCTATCTCCGTAACCATTCAGAATTAGACACATGTTCATATGAACTTTTTTTTTTCTCAATGACCAATACGATCACCTCCCGAAGTATTGACATTTCCTCCTGAAACATCCTGTATATATATATATATATATATATATATATATATTTGATTAATTTACATTTAGAATGAAAATTTATTTATTTTTATTCATTTATTTATTTATTCAGTTCTCTTCGACCTTCGAAAGTCGGTGAACCAATAATACCTTAAAACGTTCATCGTACTTGCGGTAAAGTTTTGAGAAACATACCTTAAATTTGAAGCGTATTATGTTAATAAGTGACTATTATCAATTAGGAGAAGTTAAATTAAGGTAGTAAAGTTACACTGAAATATGGATTTATTAGAGTTAATGCTGTCAGCCTCTTCTGAGGTCTTCATCAAGTGAAAAACTTAGTATGGTCGAAAGCATGTGCTCAAATCACTTTTTCTATTCTCTCTTTACTTCCTTGAAAGATATCACTCTAATTTCTGTATATTTTAAAAACTTTTTAATTATATCATTTACCATTACTTATTTGGACTATAGTGGATTTAATTATCCTAGAAGAGTTCCTTGTTCCATGCACGGTCTGTGTGTATCATATATATATATATATATGTAAAGAACAACGCTTGTGTAGAAGAGCGTTCCGCACAAGATGAGGAGGGAGAACGAGCAAATGAAAAATGAGGTACCTCCCGGGAATCGAACCCGGGATCGTCCAATTGCCGGTCGGATATGCTAACCACTGCACCAAAGACCCCGATTAGTCAGTACTCGTAATTCTCCTACATACGAGCGGAATCAAATGCCCTGAGGGGGCACCTTCTCATGCCTTACATATATACATTTTAACTGCAAACAACAGAGTATAATTAATGTAAAGAACGACGCTTGTGTAGAAGAGCGTTCCGCACAAGATGAGGAGGGAGAACGAACAAATGAAAAATGAGGTACCTCCCAGGAATCGAACCCGGGATCATCCAATTGCCGGTCGGATATGCTAACCACTAACGGCATGCGAAGGTGCCCCTCAGGGCATTTGATTCCTCTCGTATGTAGGAGAATTACGAGTACTGACTAATCGGGGTCCTTGGTGCAGTGGTTAGCATATCCGACCGGCAATTGGATGATCCCGGGTTCGATTCCTGGGAGGTACCTCATTTTTCATTTGCTCGTTCTCCCTTCTCATCTTGTGCGGAACGCTCTTCTACACAAGCGTCGTTCTTTACATTAATTATACTGTGTGTTGTTTGCAGTTAAAAAAAAATATATATATATATATATATATACAGGGTGTTCCGTAAGTCCGGTCGCATAGAAAAATGTATTTTAAATTAAATTAACGAAAGTAATACATTAGAACTAAAGCAAATGTCCTACTGATATCTTGTTTTGGGACCTTTTTTGTTGCAGGTAGAATAACACGCAATGGCTAATATGGAAGTGAGTTACACTCCTGAGGAAAAGGGGGAGAATTTTCCTATGAAACCGGATTTATGGGACACCATATATATATATATATATATATAAGCAAAAAACACAGGGAAAAGGAAACACAAAGTCCGAGCGCTTTCGTGATATTTTCACATTATCAAGGAGGAACAGAAAATAGACAGAGATTACAAAGTAAATGAGTTAAATAGACAAGCAAAAATTCACAATCGGCACCTCAAATTAAAGGCCTTAAAGCCCTCTAAAGATTTTTTCAATTGATAACATAATCTGTAGGCTGCTAAATTACTAAATATAAAAGAAGTATATAGATGAAATTAGACAAAAAAACCAATACAGAGAACAAAAATTATTATATGGTTATTAACACTAATATTTAATTAAAGCAGGCAATTAATTGGCAAGAATTTAATGAAAAACAAATAGATAACGTAGATAACAAATAGATAACATAATCTGTAGGCTGCTAAATTACTAAATATAAAAGGACTATATAGATGAAATTAGACAAAACACCAGTACAGAAAACAAAAATTATTATAATGGTTATTAACACTAATATTTAATTAAAGCAGGAAATTAAGTTGCCAGAAATTTCCTGCTTTAATTAAATATTAGTGTTAATAACCATTATAATAATTTTTGTTTTCTGTACTGGTGTTTTGTCTAATTTCATCTATATAGTCCTTTTATATTTAGTAATTTAGCAGCCTCCAGATTATGTTTCTATTGTTATCTACGTTATCTATTTGTTTTTCATTAAATTCTTGCCAATTAATTGCCTGCTTTAATTAAATATTAGTGTTAATAACCATTATAATAATTTTTGTTCTCTGTATTGGTTTTTTTGTCTAATTTCATCTATATACTTCTTTTATATTTAGTAATTTAGCAGCCTACAGATTGTTATCAATTGAAAAAATCTTTAGAGGGCTTTAAGGCCTTTAATTTGAGGTGCCGATTGTGAATTTTTTGCTTGTCTATTTAACTCATTTACTTTGTAATCTCTGTCTATTTTCTGTTCCTCCTTGATAATGTGAATATATCACGAAAGCGCTCGGACTTTGTGTTTCCTTTTCCCTGTGGTTGTTTGCTTATTAATAAGATCACGTGTTATTTTGTGATTTTAGTGCATATATATATATATATATATATATATATATTATATATATATATATATATATATATGATGTTAATAAGTGCCGTTAAGATATGTTGCTTGTACCCTGTGGTGAATGGACGTGCTGTTTTGCTCTCTATTTAACACCCAAATTAGAAGGGAATAATCTACTCGGCGGTTTATTCTGTTTGCACCCGAAAGTGTATAAAGTATCAGTGAATCTGTGCATATAAATTATAAAGTGAAATTCGTTAAAATTAAGAAAGTGCAATACAGTTTACATAATTTATCACCAGTTTTAACGTATATATTCAAAACGAAATATGGTTGGCATTCGAGAAAGTTTGAAACAAGGCAGGAAAAAGGTCATCAAACGCAAAGGTCAGAAAACCCTCGAAATACCCTTGACCATCGAAAAGAAAGAATCAGAAATAAAAATAAAAATAAATAAAGAATCTGTGTGGGTATTTCTTTTTACGCTAATTAAGGAATAGCATCGCTATGGATCCAAATTCTCACTTAATCTGTAATGTGTGCAATCTAGTAACAACGGAAAACTTGGCAATCAGATGTGATTTCTGCCAACGATTAAATGACTTCATCTGCATAAATTGGAATGATAGGGAAATAACTCTTGTCTCGAACGCGAAACACGTCGTGGGGATCAAATTTCCATGTGGCGCATGTACAGAGACAGTAAATTCTTTCGCGGTCTTAAAAGAAATGGAGATAGCGGACTCGAAAGTTACAAAAAAGAATGAAATAATGGAGAGACACGGGTCCGGAATGGTCCCAACGAAAAACCGGGTGGATGAGAGAGAAGACGAAATAACGAATAACAGCATAATAACGAACAACAATTTAATAACAAATAACGATATAAACAATATAATACGGAAGGAAGGCATAGATGAAAGGAAAGAAATAAGTAAAAGTCGCATAGTAGTCAAACGGTCCAACGAGGGAAGTGATAAAAAGATAATAACGAAAAACGTAGAAAATAAACAGCCAAAGAAAAATAATGATAATGCCAAAATTAAGGACTTTGAAAATAAGAAAAGAAGCAGAAGCGTAGAAAATATTGCACGTAAAAACTACGCGAAAGGGAACTGCAGATATCGGGATGGGCAATGCATATATGCACATCCTACATTATGCAAAACGCATTACACAAGTGGATACTGCACATTTGATAAGAAATGCATGTTCCACCATCTTACGATCTGCAACACTTATGCAAGATATGGGAGTTGCAGATACGAAAAAAAATGCCGATACCACCACCCTCAAAGGAACGCAACGAGTGAACAGAAAAAACGAACATCAAAGAAGAGTGACAATTTTTTAGACGCAGCCTACACATTTCAGCTGCTAAATACTCTCCAGCAATTACAAAACCAGCTAACAAATATAATTATAGAATCCGAGAGCCGGACAGAAGGTATGAACAAAGGCACTTCATGCGTTATCGGGACGACAGGTACCGACAAAGATAAAAAGAGGTAAATTCTCGGAGGACCACAAGGCAACGAAACCGGCACCCCCATTGGAAAACAAATCGGAACCACCTGTATGCGAAAAAGAAAGAGAAAAAATAAAAATAATCCTAGCCAACATACAGGGCCTTAAATCAAACCATCCCACGAACAAAGTTATATACCTGAAAGGACTCATACGGAAACTCATCTAAAGGACTGCCAGGCGAACTCTGAAAATTGTGAGTCGATGTGCTATTTACACACGCGAAAGGCACATAGCAGAAATGGCTATAAGTATCTCAAACAACTACGTAGAATGTGTAGCAGCAAAAATTGAAAAATTAAATATGGTACTAATTGTAATGTACAGACCCCCAAACACGCCAACCTCAAAATTGTCAGATTCCATTGCAGAGGTAAGAAACTTGGTAAAAGATGTATACTCTCCAACCCCAAATATTTTTCTCTGTGGTGATTTTAATTTCCCATTCATGAAATATAAAAGGATAGGAAAAAATATATGTATACACCAGGACAAGGGGGCACACGAGAAGACCAGGAGCAGGTAAAAATGCTACTAGCTTTAGCTGATGAATTTATGTTAACGCAAGAAATAACAGAAAACACAAGAAAAAATAACTGCCTAGATTTGGTTTTCACAAACAACAGTAATCTAATTGATAATGTAGAAATATTCCCAACTATGATATCGGACCACAACATCATTGAAATATCAACTAATATAAAGGCAACAGGAAAGGAAAGAACACGCACAACAGAAAGAAGCAAATTTGAAATTTTTAATTTTCACTCCAAAGCTATAAACGGAAGATGTGACAGCCAGCATGGAGGTAATAGATTGGAAAACCATTTTCGAGGCCAAGACAACGGAGGAGATGCTAATGACGTTAGAGGAGAAGACGTTAGAAATTGTGGAAAAGCATGTCCCAAAGATACAACAAAGAGGAAAGAGAAGCAGGTTCGAAAGACAAAAGAGGACATTGTTTCGAAAAAGAAAAAGAGTGACGGCAAAATTAAGTAATTGTAAAGATGATAACATCAGAAAAATATTAAATGATAAACTGCAAAGTATCGATGTCGTCATACAGGAACTAATCGAGAGGCATACAGAAAAAGACGACGACGCCGCTATAGAAGCGACAAAGGCTAACTCAAAGTACTTCTATAATTTCGCAAAAAGAAAGTCGAAAAGCCATGCGACTATCGGACCTTTGAAAAATGAGAAGAGTGCTATATATGATGATCTAACAGAAGTATCTGAAATATTAAGAGCTCAATACGAATCATGTTTCAGTATCCCAAAAACTGACAAATTGATATGCGATAAAAACGCGTTCTTTGAAGAAGAACCAAAAGGGGAAAGTATAACGGATTTCGACTTTACGACGGATGATATTACACAAGCCATCGGGAAACTAAAAACACACTCAGCGGCAGGACCAAATAAATGGAATGCCACACTGATCAAAAACTGCAGGAATGCAATCGCTGTGCCCCTATACTGGATATGGAGACGATCACTAGACACGGGAGAAATACCGGGCATCCTGAAGAGCGCGAACATAGTCCCAATATATAGAGGAGATCGATCCGAGGCCAGAAACTGTAGGCCAGTATCGCTTACATCCCATCTCACTAAAATATTTGAAAGAATAGTTAGACAGAAAATCTATGACTTTTGGAAACTCAGAAAAAATTCAATGATAACCAACACGGGTTTCGGTCAGGCAGATCATGCCTATCAGTCCAGAGCTGGGCACTTGCGGCATATTGCGGTACTGCGGTACTGCTGCACTACCAAACCGGTACCAAACCGGTACGCGGAAATTTGAATGCGGTAGCGGTACTGCGGTACTTTCAGCGATCCTTTGCGGTACTGCGTTATGGGGCCCGGGGTGGTAGTGCGGTGGTACCGCAAGTACCGCAGTACCGCAAAATATGCCGCAAATGCCCAGCTCTGCCTATCACAACTAATGGAACACTACAACAACATTATTGATGCAATGGAAAGTAATGAAAATTATGATGTACTATACACAGACTTTGCTAAAGCGTTCGACAAGTGTGACCACGGAATCATAATACATAAACTGAAATATATGGGAATAACAGGAAAAGTAGGGAAATGGATATATAACTTCCTTAGTGAGCGGCGGCAAGTCGTTACAATACAAGGAGTATCTTCATCAGAATCAGAGGTCCTCAGCTCGGTACCACAAGGAACAGTATTAGCTCCACTACTCTTCATAATCATGCTAACTGACATAGATGAGGACGTTACCAGAGACAGCACAGTAACATCCTTTGCGGGTGACACAAAGATCAGTAGAAAAATAAGAAACCCAGAAAACATAGGATCTCTAGAAACCGACATAAACAGAATCTACAAGTGGACGGAAGACAACAATATGAAGTTTAACACCGAGAAATTTCAGCTATTACGGTACAGAAAAATAGAAGACCTAAAATCCATGGAATATTATACCCCAAATGGACAGGAAATTCAGAGAAATTCCAGAGCAAAAGATTTAGGGGTTGTAATGACAGATGATGCGAAATTTGAAACACAAAATAAGATAGCAGTAAACAGAGCAAAGAGAATAACGGGACAGGTATTGAGAACCTTTAAACGAAGGGATAGGAATGTAATGATTCCTCTACTGAAAACCCTGATAATACCCAAATTGGAATACTGCTCGGTCCTAACATGCCCATATAAAAAAGAAGACATTAGACAGCTGGAAGGGATCCAGAGAAGCTTCACAGTCAAGATCAATGGGTGCAAAGAACTAAATTACTGGGAAAGGTTACGCGAAGTAGACCTATATTCACTGGAAAGGAGAAGAGAGAGATACACCGTTATTTACACTTGGAAAATAATGGAGAAACTAGTCCCTAATCTTACTCTGAACCCTATAACTCCCCAAACAACGGTGGAAAGTAGAAACGGTAGACTGTGTCGCATTCCCAAATGAAGGCGAGACAGGGAACATCTTTATCCCTGAAAGAAATAGTTTTGTAGTGAGAGGACCAAAGCTGTTTAATCAATTGCCCAAAGACCTAAGAAACACGAAGGGGGTTGCAGTGGAAATCTTCAAAAGAAGACTAGACGCCTGGCTCAGAACAATTCCCGATGAGCCGGGCGTACCTGGCTATTTGAGGTGGAGAGCGCAAGAATCAAACTCACTACTTCACCAGGCCAACTCGAGAGGAGGGGCGACAAACTTAACCTTCGCGAAATGAGAGATCATCGTACGAAACCTTTGTAAGGTATATACTGTATATATATATGTGTGTGTGTGTGTGTGTGTGTGTGTGTGTGTGTGTGTGTGTTAAAACTGAAGATATGCTTTTCTACGATTTAAACAGAGATGTAACGAATTGGTAATAAAAACCCACTTTTATAGAGAGTTTATTTCCACAACAGTTTCGATGCCCACTAGCATCCTCTTCGGGTGGATACCATATTGTGACTTTCACGTAGAAAAAAGTTTTTTCTGCATGTAACGAATTATTTCATTCTCATTTCCATAGATTTCGGGTAAAGGTTGTTTATTGCGTAGGCCCTTTTCTAAAAACTTTATTACAGTTCTGTTACTGTAATGTAAACCAATTTTGACGGACTTCTTTTTGAAATAGATTAGATTGAGCAGAAAAAACTACTTCTGTATTCATTTTTTATATACGTAATGACTTTAGAAGTTACGTATAACGCGCAAATATTTCTGGTAACTTCAACCTTAATTGAACTAAAATCAATTCCGAAAATGTTTTGAAGTCTGGAATTAATTAAAATATGTTGGTACTCGTTGGTCATTCGTGTCATGAGGGGTCGCGAAGCAAAATCATTTTAATATTGGTTCGACCATTTTACATAAATGTTGTAAAAACTGCGCCAAGGAAATAAGAAATAAAATTTGTTGGAAAAAATATTGAAGATTTTAAAGTTCAACAAGAATTTATAATTGGTTCGAGAAAAAAAATCTTGCTGATAACCAATTATTTATTTTTACTGATTTTTGAAATTTTCAGTATTTTATGCATAGATTTTACTTGTTCCGTACAAACTATTTTTTTTAGCCACAATTGTATTTTGCAAAAACAAACAATTTTTTTTCATATCTGAAATATTTGCAAGTCTAAATAGGAAAGTATTTTTAATTAAACAATAACAATCCATATATTGCTTTTGAAGGTATATATATACATATATAGGGAAACTAAAAGCATACACAGCGGCAGAACTGGATAAATGGAATGCCACAATGATCAAAAACTGCAAGAATGCAATCGCTGTGCCCCTATATTGGATATGTTGACGATCACTAGACACGTGAGAAATACCGGGCATCCTGAAGAACGTGAACATAGTCCCAATATATAAAGGAGGAGATCGATCCGAGGCCAAAAACTATAGGCCAGTGTCGCTTACATTTCATCCACTAAAATATCTGAAAGAATAGTTAGACAGAAAATCTGACTTTCTGGAAACTCAGAAAAAATTAAATGATAACTAACATGGGTTTCGGTCAGGCAGATCATGCTTATCACAACTAATGGAACACTGCAACAGCATTATTGATGCAATGGAAAGTAATGAAAACTATGATGTAATATACAGACTTTGCCAAAGCGTTCAACAAGTGTGACCATGGAATCATAATACATAAACTGAAATATATGGGAATAACAGAAAAAGTAGGGAAATGGATATATAATTTCCTTAATGAGCGGCGGCAAGTCGTTAGAGTACAAGGAATATCTCCTTCAGAATCAGAGGTCCTCAGCTCAGTACCACAAGGAACGGTATTAGCTCCACCACTCTTCATAGTCATGCTAACTGATATAGATAAGGACGTTACCAGAGACAGCACAGTAGCATCCTTTGCCGATGAGACAAAGATCAGTAGAAAAATAAGAAACCCAGAGGATATTGGATCTCTACAAACAGACATGAACAGAATCTACAAGTGGACGGAAGACAACAATGTGAAGTTTAACACTGAGAAATTTCAACTGCTAAATTAAAACTGCTAAAGCGAAAGATTTAGGAGTTGTAAT
The DNA here is from genome assembly GCA_023014485.1 of Bathynomus jamesi. Taxonomy (NCBI): domain Eukaryota; kingdom Metazoa; phylum Arthropoda; class Malacostraca; order Isopoda; family Cirolanidae; genus Bathynomus; species Bathynomus jamesi. The sequence goes on from JAJOZX010004274.1 coordinate 127,648, forward strand.
GACTGACGATGCGAAATTTGAAACATAAAATAAGAGAGCAGTAAACAGAGCGAAGCGAATAACTGGGCAGATACTGAGAACCTTTAAACGAAGGGATAGGAATATAATGATTCCTCTACTGAAAACACTGATCATACCCAAATTCGAATACTACTCGGTCCTAACATGCCCATATAAAAAAGAAGACATTAGACAGCTACAAGGGATTCAGAGAAGCTTCACAGCCAAGATCAAGGGGTACGAAGAACTAAATTACTGGGAAAGGTTACGCGAATTAAACCTATATTCACTGGAAAGGAGAAGAGAGAGATACACCATTATTTACACTTGGAAAATAATGGAGAAACTAGTCCCCTAATCTTACTCTGAACCCTGTAACTCCCCAAACAACAGTGGAAAGTAGAAAAGGAAGACTGTGTCGTGTTCCCAATTTAAAGGCGAGACAGGGAATATCCTTAACCCTGAAGGGAAATAGTTTTGTTGTGAAAGGACCGAAACTATTTAATCAGCTGCCCAAAGACCTAAGGAACATGAGGGGTGTTGCGGTGGACATCTTCAAAAGAAGATTAGACGCCTGGCTAAGAACAATCCCTGATGAGGCGGGCGTACCTGGCTGTGTGAGGTTGGAGAGTACAAGAAACCAACTCACTACTTCACCAGGCCAACTCGAGAGGAGGGGCGCCAAGCTTGACCTTCGTGAAATGAGGAATCATCGCACGAAAAATTTGAAAGGTTAAAAGGTATATATATATATATATATATATATATATATATATATATATATATATATATATATATATGGGATTGAACTCAGAATGGTACCCTGAGGTTTTTTCATGATACACACACACCGTGCATGGAACAAGGAACTCTTCTGGGAAAATTAAATCCACTATAGTCCCAATAAGTAATGGTAAATGACAAACACTATAATTTTTTCTTTTTCATGATGTTAGCCCGACGTGGGCAACGGGTCACTCGCAAAGAGGCCCCAAAAATATACCTCTTCTCACCAGCTATCTGCTTTGCAGATACATGTAGCTGGTGAGGGAAGTTATATTTTTGGCGCCTCTTTGGAGTTCAAAGACGAGCAACCAAGATGACTCGGTCGCCTAGGTCAAAGTCGAACGAGGATTGGCCAAAGGAGTTTAAAATTGACTACACTCGAGACTTGGAGGCTGAGGGGTGATCTAATCCAGGTTTTCAAAATTATGAATGGGTTCGATAACGTAGATAGAGATAGCTTTTTTGAAATATCTCAATATAATAGGACTAGAAATAACGGGTGTAAGTTGACCAGTAGAAGGTTCGAGACAGCAGTTGTCAAAAACTTTTTTACGCATAGAATAGTAAATAGCTGGAATAGTTTGCGGTAAAAGTAATTAGTAGCACGTCTATAAACATGTTTAACAATCGATTAGACACACATGTTGATAGATTGGGTATATTTAAGGTAGTAAAATTAAAGCTTTTGTGGTTCGGAACCCACGTAAAATTGTAGGTCCCCTCCGCCACCACGGAGGACATGCGCAATACACAATTACAAAACACGGTTAGGTAGACCACCCATGAGTGGATCCTAGGGTCTTTGTTTGTCTGAAACATTATAACAATTCGAACCACGACCCGCCAGGGTGGTCAGAAATTATGAAGTCCTCGCCTCGATTCGATCTCACGACCTCCCGATCAGTAGCTCACCGTCTTAACCACTGCGTTTCCTAGGGTACCCATTTATCGACCGACCAATTTACTTTGTATGGAAGGATGAACAGAACACCTTGGTAAGCTGAGCACCGCATGCCCTCTCCGGGAATCAAACCCAGGGCCGATGTATTCGTAGTCAGCGATGCTAACCACTACACCAACATATATATATATATATATATATATATATATATATATATATATATATATATATATATATATATATATATATATATATATGAATGAAATAGGTTTATTTGCAGAAGAAAACCCTAACCCAAAAGACAGCTGCAAATCATAAACAACTAAAAAAACCAAACACAGGACTAAAAACAAAAAGAAGTAATGAAAATACCAATAACGATGTTGAGTGGAACTGCAGACAAACCTTTTCATACCATGAAGCCCATAATAGTCCAGAAGAAATACTGATTGTCTGACTTTTAAATTCTTCGCATTAGACTGTATTGAGCATGTCTCGTTACTTCCGGGAGGCTCGGAACATTGTGGTTAGCGAACATTTGCGAAGCTTAGCATCTTTCAAGTAACTTATGTAGCAGTCTGAAAGATCCATTATAAAACATATTTAGGGATTTTGCAAGAAAATTTTTTTATAATTTGCTGCCCATAAATATTTGTGCAGAAAGAGCGAAAAAGTGTCTTTAGCTTCGCTTCAACAGAATCTGAAGTTTGCTTTAACAACCGAAACTTTGATATTGTTTCCTTATGTTCGAGTCGTCATTCAAGGAGCTGGTGATACTTTGACCCAAATACTTAAATCTTAAATTGTTGGACTTTCTCTGTTGGTTCACCTTTCATTTTGAAGATAATATTAGCAGTTTGATTTGAGCTTTTGGGATGGAACTGCATAACTTCAGTTTTTGTAACATTAAAGTTAATATCGTGGTTCTGTGAATACATTCGTAAACTTTTACGAGATGATTTAGTCCTTTAACTAAAGGGTTTATTAATACCATAACATCGGCGTGTTATTTATCCTCATGTTAACTATACAATACAACATCCCACTCTTGCTTCATTAACCTCCAAAGGGCGGTTCGCTTCATATGGTCTTATTTTTATTTTTGTAATACCTTTTTTCCGCACACAAAGGTAAGCGATAATTATCATAGCCGCCGTTTTGGGGTTAACTATACAATACAACATCCCACTCTTGCTTCATTAACCTCCAAAGGGCGGTTCGCTTCATATGGTCTTATTTTTATTTTTTTAATACCTTTTTTCCGCACACAAAGGTAAGCGATAATTATCATAGCCGCCGTTTTGGGGGTTAAGAAAAGTAATTAATCCATCAATGTACACATTAAACAGCAGAGGAGAGAGAGCAGAGATATTTGTTTAACTTTCTTACCATTTCTTACCAGGCGCCTGGTAGATCTAAAGCGGTCTGTCAGTTGATATTTAACTACGCAGGAAGTTTAACTACGCAAGAAAAACCAAAACATTCGGGCAATACATTGCCTCACCTAACCATAAGAGTTTGGTTGATGTACCAAAATTTTAATATATTTAATACAGTGTAACATTCGTGTCTTCTAAATTTTTTTTTAAATAGATATTATGATTCACTCTATCATATGTTTTGCTTATATTCCACAAGCAACTATAAATAATTGAATTACCGCCATTGTATTTAGATACAGCCTTCTATATATATATATATACATATACATATACTGTATCTATATAGGTCAGTTGAATGAGTCCTTTTTGAAACTGAACTGATTAGGAGATGTCCATAAATAATCATTTGATCGACGTAACAAAAGTTTCATAAGTAATTTTAAGAAGCAGGATGCAACAACAATGAGCCTGTAATTACCATTGGATAAAATAACCTCATATTTATTTTTGACAAGGAGTGTGATGTATAACCTCATAAACTCTGCAGAAGTATAACTATGAGCAAGCGCGTCTGAGAAAACCAACGAGATATAAAGATTCACAACGTCCTTAAAGTCTAACTTTAAACGCTCATTCGATAGGTCATCTATACTTGGAGAAGAACTCCCTTTAACAATTGATTCCAGGAATTGAAGCCTCACTGAACCCTGCCAATGACGTTCCATTGCAACCTACATTAAGATGAACTCTCCCCACGCTGTTCAGGTTATTGAGTATCGAGTTTTCATTAACTGCAATTTCACCCTCCCCCAGATACCCCATCAGTTGTTCATGGGATGGCATTATTGGCACACTTTACCTTCTTAAATTTCCCAAATTTTGTTAATAATTTAATTAGCCTTACAGCCTTTTGAGGGTCACGCAAAATTCTCTTGTTTATACAGTATATATATACTCTTATATGCTCGTGTATATATAATAATAATAATAAAAAAGAATAATAACTATTAATGTTAGTAATAGTAGTAGTAATAATATTAATAGTCGTGATAATGGAGGGGGATAGAGGTGAAAAAAACTCGGTGATATTTGCAGGAATGAGCAAAGGGACTAAACTGGATTATAAAGATCTATAGTTAAATCGTGACTGTAAAACAGAGAAATGGGAAGGTATTAAAAGTTTATCAGAATTATACTCTAAAGTTGGTTTCTGGAGATTATTAGACCATAAGACGTAATCTTCTCTAAATTTTATTCAATTTGAGTTTACAGAAACAATTTTTACGTGTTGAGTCTACACACACACACACACACACACACACACACACACACACACACATATATATATATATATATGTGCCTCGGTGGTGTAGTGGTTAGCATCGCTCACTATGAATCCATCGGACCCCGAGACCGAGACCCGGTGACGACAGGCGGCGGCCAGCAAAACCCAGCTGTTCATCTTTCCACACAATAAAAAAAGAAAATGGTTGTTAGGTAAATGGGTACCCTGGGTAGCCTCGTGGTTAAGACGCTGGGCTGCTGGTGGGACGTGGTTCGGATTCCATGTTAAACTGTAGGTCTAAGGTGGAGTGACAAACTTGACCTTCGTCAGAATGAACAATTCGGGCGGAAGCAAAACAAAGGTGTGTGTGTGTATAAAATATTATTCTAAACGAAATACAGGCCTGTATACAGACGGTTTGCGATTGCTGATACTTGTGGTGTTTTTGGTCCAGTTTGTGTAAAGCAAGCCGAAGGTAGTACGAGTGTGACTGTGATTGATGCAGGTAAAATGAACAGATCAATTGAACAGATCAATGATTACAAATGTTTTTGGAATTAGACTAACACAGAGCAATGTTGCTTTCAGTGGTGATGAACCACGTACGGAAGCTCCGTCAGTAGTTTGAAACCTTGTTTGCTTGGCAATGCTGCTGCGAGCCGGAATAGTGCTTAACTCTTCATACTTCCATTTAAACTGTGAATACATCGATAATTACGTGTATATATATATATATATAGAGCGCTTCTGTTTAGGTGATTTGTACCTTCACGATTACCTTATACATGTTTTGAACATGTTTTGGGTGTCGAGATAAACGTGTACATACGCGAAAACAAGGAAATTGACAACAGACCATTTTCCAAGATAAAAAACACGGCTGAATTTGCACACAAAAACTTAGGAAATGAACCTCACTGAACATTTTATATATATATATATATATATATATATATATATATATATATATATATATATATATTTCATTAAGTTGAAGCGTCATCGAATAGGAAATGGAAAAGGGGTGAGCATGCACCCCCTTTGATAAGGTAAGTAGGAGTTCATAAGAAGGGAATCCCTCTTTTAGGTGCCTGGTTATAATCAATTTAGTTGGTCCTTTCTCGGATTTGAGGAAATGGCTCTTGTGATCCCGACCAATTTCATGTAATTTATACGTTCTCATTCTCGAATCTCTTATTTCAGGCACGGGTAAGATTAAGTGAAGGTTAGATTAGGCTAATGCTGTTATTTTCAGTTCCACAAATTTCTCTTTTGGACTTCAAATGACAAAAAAGTCTTTGAATTGGGAGGTTGAATGCGTCTCCTTTCGAGACCATATCAGTGACAAAAAGATAATGCTGTGTGCAATTATAATTTTTAAATGCTCCCATTGTTAAAAGCAGTTTTACACGCCTATAAATGCTGTACAGTGTACACTTCATGGAGGCACTTTTAATTACAAATTAGTTTAAGTTTGAGCTAAAAGTCTTAAATCCATATGCGTTAGTTTAAAAAATATGAAGGCTTGCCTGCCTACATATCGTCAAAGAGAGAAAGAAATACTGTAGTTCAAAATCATGGTTTTGCAAATGGGACAGTTCGTAAAATCCTCGCAGAATTTTATCAGACAGATGAATGAAGGGGTTCACCGACCAGGACGACGACCGTCAGTGGTTAAAGAACGAATTAAAAGAACTCTCTACACGTGATGTCAAATCCATGCACACAAGGCTTGGATACATCAAACAATGTTCATTTGTCACAGGGAACAGTTCAACCTTTTCATAAAATTCACGAAAACTCCAACTTGCTACCACGAGTGTAAAGCGAAGATAATATAAACCAAGATGATGATACATAGACTTATAGTACAGTATTTGGGACATCCGTTATGATCTCAAAAGAATCTCCGTGCAACCAGTGCGCGTCTAATGGACGTACATGGATGCGAAGATTGCCCAATTTACAATGTCGAGAAGTCCTGTTTACAGCTCACAGTTCACCGTGGCGCTTTCAGTGTAATGACACTGACACAGAGACTTAGCGCAGTGAAAGGACTAACCTGGTATAAATGGGGCCTTTTTGCGGGCCTGTTCGAAAGCCACCTGCCGCTTCAAATTAAAGTATTGACTGTTTTCCCTGCTTTGCTAACATCTTCAGCGAGGTTCTTGTCTCATCACGTCCGAGAATGGTCCAAGAATGAGAAATCCCAAAGAATCTCTCTCTCTCTCTCTCTCGTTGGAGACGGGCCAGGTGCCTGGTGACTGGAGGGAAGCCAACGTGACTCCTATCTTTAAGAAAGGGGATCACGAAAGTCCAGGGAACTATCGTCCCATTAGTCTCACTTCGTTTGTACGTAAATTATTAGAGGGGATAATAGCAGATAGGATCGTTGACCATTTGGATTCCTACAAGCTGCTTGGGGACTCCCAACATGGGTTTAGACGGCATAGGTCGTGTCTCACCAACCTGCTCGAGTTTTTCCACGTCATGTGGAGTGAGTACTATAAGAGTAGGGCGATTGATATACTTTATCTCGACTTTGAGAAAGCCTTTGATAAGGTACCTCACCGCCGGCTAATGGCGAAAGTGCGCGCGCTGGGTATCGGTGGGGAAGTAGGTAGTTGGATTGGAAACTGGCTGAAGAATAGGCGGCAGAGGGTTGTAATTAAAGGGGCTAGCTCGGGTTGGGCCTCGGTCACTAGCGGGGTTCCTCAGGGTTCCGTTTTGGGGCCACTGTTGTTTATCATTTACATAAGTGATAAATAGGAATGATGCCAATTGGGAAGTTATCCTTGAGTGAATGATGATAAAAACCCACTCTAATGGACAGAGTTTATTTCCACAACAGTTTCGATGCCTACTGGCATCCCGAAGAGGATGCCAGTGGGCATCGAAATTGTTGTAGAAATAAACTCTGTCTATTAGAGTGGGTTTTTATTAGGGATGCAACGGATAGCGCTTTTACCGGGTAATCGGGTACGGGTACCCGAAGTGTAATACCCGATCGGGTATTGAAGACGTTCCAAAATTTGTTGATTTAGTACCGCGACTTATTAACTGTGTGCAGGTCAAGCACTTGGCTGTACTATTATCTAATTTATCAATGACAAATAGTCCCAAACCATACTACGATTTGCCATTTTGAATGTTTTGTTAAAAAATATTATCCAAAAAATATATCAAGAAAACCTGCAAAAAAATAAAATTAAAATTAAATTGGAATTTGGTTTTTACTACCCGTACCCGATTTTTTAGCAATTACCCGATCGGGTCGGATATCATCGAGTAGTATATTACCCGATCGGGTCGGGTACCGTGACATCCCTAGTTTTTATCATCATATTTTGACCTTCGCGTAGAAAAGTGAAGTTTTTTTGCATTTATCCTTGAGTGAATGTAATGTGTGAATGTAATAAATAAATGTAATATGTGAATGTAATAAATAAATGTCACAGTGTACGTGTTTTTGTATTCATGTCAGTGTCATTGAAAGGCTGTTTGGGAATTATTATACATTGCATTTCGCATTTCTGTGAAAATGGGAAGACAAGGCTTGAAAAAATAAACAATTATTATAGTCAGTACGAAAGAGTGGCTAAAGTAAGATGGGGGAGGGGCCGGTAGTTCCACCCTACTTAAGGAATTCTGTAAGGAAACTCCCCATCCACCCCCCTCTTTAATAGTTATTTAAAGTTATTGTTTATCTTTTTCCCAGTTTAAAATTTTATCCTTTATTAACATAACGAAAGGAACCGAAAGAGGTTAATTTTTTAAACAGTTCCATCAGGACCATCACTTTCATGAGAGGAAATATCCAAGTGGGGTTTGGAGGGGAGCCTCCTACCTTCATTCAGGTTTGTGCTTTAACCACTGCCAAAACAAGGTTTAGATATATACTCTTTATCGCGAATAACAGCTGAGATTTGCTTCATTTCTTATATATAAACATTTCATCATTTGAGCCAATTTGGAACAACTTCATTCGTTACATTTTTCAGAATTTCTCCCTTTCTCGATTGTGAGGTTGGAAAATACGTCTCATCGATGTGGATTTCAGAGTCGAAGCGTCTGATAACGTTTAATATTTTCCCGTGAGAATATGCTCAACCTTCAGTACTTTGACGTGTCTCGTCTGCTCAAGGAATGGGAAAAGAGATGTTGAAAGCATCATCGAATCTCCATCTGTGATAGATATAAAAACGTGGCAAACTCGTTAAACCCTTGAAATGGGGGTTGAAAGGAAGGAAGACACGGCCCTTCGTAACCACCACTTCAAAATCTTTACTCTTTCTGCGAAGTAAGGGCTACTTCATTACCACGTTGGAACACCACTTCCCGTTAGATCAGACGAAATTAAGCGACGGTCTTCTGTTCATTAACTGGAGAAATAACGGTCTTTTCTGCAGTCGGATGATGTAGTGACTCGTGGTTTGAATTCCACGCAGTAAAGCTGTATATAGAGCCCCTCCTTTGCATAACCACCTTGTATATAGATATTCCGAAGGGGGGGGAGTTAACAACCCTCGAACATTGTCGTCATTATTATTCTCCGAGTCGAGAATCAAAGGAGCTAAAAATGAAATCTGGTCTTTTGAAGAAACATGCGTCAATTGATGCTCCATATTTAGATTTACGACGAAATCTTCAAAGGAGAGGATAAACGGATCTTGTAAAAAAAAGTTTCCTTTCAAAGAAAAATCTTGTGTGTCAGTAATGAATATTGTATGAAAGAAAACGTGCTTCCATGACACGTGACGTCTATTTTTTGAGATCTAAAGCTACGTATGGTAAACACAAACAGCCTTAATATTGTGTGTCCTAATTATTATTTTTAGATTTTTGTTTTACTTACATTAAAAATGTATATATTTGAGGCCGTAAAGAGGGTTACGTCGTGGCCAGTGTTGTAACGCCGCTTCTCGTGGATCAGCGAAGTTAAGCGACATTGATACCCTATCCATTATCCAACTACTACTAAGGCCCATTCTCTACGTTTAGATTATGTAGCGATCCGTGGTTCGGATCCCACGTGAAGCTGTAGGTCCTCTCCTGTCATATGACCTTAGATGTTGCTAAGGAGGTTAAACAATCCCATCATTACAATGAAATCGTAAAGTGGGTTTTCGGGTTTGTATTTAAGTAGTTTATAATATTTGGAGGTTTGTTTTGGATCAAGTAAAAGGACAGTTTTGTAAAAAAAAGTTATCCAAGAAATATAAAATTTTGTAAGAAGCATAAAAGTCACTAATTAGTAATATATATATATATATATATATATATATATATATATATATATGAATAAAACCACGAAGGAAAGGAAACACAAAATGGTGCTAAAAATCGATTAACTTTTAATTTGCATTTTATTTTATTTTTATATATATCGAAACCTGACCATAGGCAGCATTGTGTTAAAACCCGGCAGAGTTCCAGTATAATTTTGTATTTTTATAATCCATTTGATCTTGTGCTAAAAATCGATATTTTTCCTTACAAATCTGTACGCCTCACTGGTAATCCTTTAAGGTTTTAATTTTTTATTTTTTATTATTTTTACTTCTCTGTTTATTGTATATATATGTATGTATGTATGTATGTATGTATTTGTATATATAGATATGTATGTATATATATGTATATATATGTGTGTGTGTGTGTATGTATGTTATTTATTTTTTCTTTTTTCTTTCTGTAACCTATATATAGGCTTAACCTTTTTATGTACTTCAGTGTTCCTGAGGATGTCATTAGACGAAAGCGCTTGAGCACCATTTTGTGTTTCCTTTCCTTCGTGGTTTTATTCATCATAAATATTTTTCACGTGTTACCTTCGTGAAATAATTTTCATAATTTTCATATATATATATATATATATATATATATATATATATATATATATATATATATATATATATATATATATATATATATATATATATATATATATATATATCAGTGGCGACTCCAGCTCTTCAAGACTACTCGGGCTCTTTTTACATTTTCAAGTCTACATATGAGCCGACATTTAAATGCATGACAATAATTTAAGATTATCAATAAAATAAATAAATACATACCTCGGTAAAAAAATTATTTGAATTTTATTTACTTGAACATAAAGTCCAAGCGTTTTGGTTTTAAAGCAAATTCCTTTAATATTCGGTCATGTAATTCCTTTTTGCTTTCTGAATCAATAAGTATTTCTTTTTCAATTGAAATCCTAGCCAGGGACGAGAGCCGTTCTTGAGCCAGTGTGTTTCTTAAATATGATCTAATTCGATCAAGAACAGAGAAACTTCTTTCATTTGAAACAGAAGTTACAGGTATGGTAAGGAGGAGCTGAATCAGCTTTGTGGTTTCTGACATCGCAGACAATAATCCTAGTTCGTGAAAGACTTCTAAAATTTAATTTGCAGATTTGCATTTTCTAAAGTCACTGTCACGATAAAGATATTTCAATTCGTTAACTAAGGATTTGGAGTCAATTACATTTGAATATTTAGTTTGTAAAGCATTAAGATGATGCATTGGAAAATTTTCAGCAAATTCTGGAAATTTGGTCACATCAATCAACTCAAAGAACGGAAACTCCTGAATGCAATCAAATCGTTCCCTCATTGACATTAGTATAATGTCATTTATATCGAAATATATTGCTTTATAGTTCATTTGTTTGCCTCTAGCTCTTTTTCTCGGGGGAGAAGGCAGGTCTTCGGATTGTTCGAAGTCTGCTATTGTTTCTTGAAAAACTTTATTATATGCTTTATCAGTACGAGCGCACTTAATAAATTCAATAAAGTCATTTACTTTCTGTTGTGCAAACTTCATGTCAAACTGCTTGCATTGCAGAAGATCAAATAGTTTTTCGGCTTGTGACAATATATTTTCAAAGCAGTTAATAAAAAACAGAAAAGTGAAATCATGCAGTTTTATAAGTAGATTATCAGTTTCATTAAGAGTATCTTCATCCCATCTTGCACTGTCATCTGAAATCTTTTGAAATGCATTTTTCAGAGTTTCACGCTGCCTTTTTATTGCTGACACGGTTCTAAATCTATAGCACCACCTTGTTTCACAAAGTGATGGAATGCTGATATTAAGCTCTCTAAATACAGCTTTTCGTTTCGTACTTGAAGAAGCAAATTTACTGAAAGCACGTACATTGGAAAAGAACATTTTAGCCCTGTTAACTTTCTCTGACATTTTACTTAACACTAAATTTAACTTATGTGCATAGCAATGAATAAACTAACCGAATTTAAAACCTTTTTATCTCAGGCAGTTGAAGGCACGCTTATCGAAATGTAAAAAGTTACCATGTATCGCCAGAATTAAAAATTGTGCCTCTACAAGGCCGAAGGATATAAGCCCGAGTTAAAATGTTTTTTTCTTTATAAAAAAAAATAATAGGAGGAAAAACGTATTTTATTTAATGAGAATTAGAAGAAGGACTATTATGTAACCGTATGCAAGCAAATAATTATTCATTAAAAGAACTTTAAATATACGATTATTATTACTTATACTTTCTCGAGCGTAATGTCTTGCGCCCGAGTAAAGGATCTTGAAAGATTACACGAAAACTTAATGTGTCAATGTAGTTTTTTTTAGGTAGTAAGGGTATCTAAATGCGCTCAAAATTTGCTTGCGTGACGAAGGCTAGACAGAAAAATAGTAACATACTACCAGCCAAAAACCATTTTTACAATTTGTGTATAAAATTTTTTTTAAAAACTTAAATCTTTAAATACACAATTTTATTTCTCATGCTTCTCCTTGCCCCTTGCCTCTCGGGCTCAGCCCGAGAAGCCCGAGTGCAGGAGTCGCCACTGATATGTATATATTATATATATATATATATATATATATATATATATATAGTGGCACTCATAAGTATACATAAAGAGAAATATTTCGGTTATATTCGTCCTCATATTGTGTACCATGCATACCATACATAGCTCGGAGTTCAACTCCAACGTATAATGTAAAACATCAAAGAATTTGAGGGGAATAAAAAAGTTAAAATGCAAACATTTTCGTACATTTATTTACGGAATTATTTAATACTTTGTTTATCCAATTTTTGCTTGAATGACTTCAATAATTCGTTTTGAATATTTTTCTACGGTTTCGATATCTCTCGGTAGAAATTGTAGCCCATATTTTTTTTAGAGAAAGTTGTTGCGATTCATTGAGATTCGAAGGGTTCTCTTGCGGACACCTTTTTTCAAATCGAACCATAAATTCTCGATTAAATTGAGATCTGGGCTTTGAATGGGCCACTCGAGAAGCTTGAAATTATTTTGTTGAAACTATTTCATGTGCTCTTATTTTTATGTTTTGGGTCATTATCTTGTTGCAGTACCCAATTGCGACCCATTCACAACTCCCGAAGTGAAGACAATACATTTTCTTTTAAAGTTTCCTGATATTTTTTTCGAATTCAGGATTCTATTGATGGCAACAAGCTTTCTTGGACCAGAAGCGCAAAAGCATCCCCAAACAAGCAAACTACAACCACCATGTTTAACAGCAGGAAGGATGTTTTTTTCCTCGAATGAAGCATTTGATTTTCGCCAAACATGCTGTTGCTCGTTGTTTTCGAATCGTTCAATTTTGGTTTCGTCTGTCCAGAGAACTTTCTTCCAGAATGCAAAACAATCATTTGGATGATCCTTGGCGTACTTTAAACGAGCTTCTTTTTATTCGCTTTTCGTAGCAGAGGTTTTCTTCGTACAACTCTTCCATGCAGACCAATTTTTTTCAATGTACGACGTAGAGTAGAGGGATGAATATCGATCTTACAGTCTTAATGTTTGGCAAATGTCACCTGCAGTCACTCGTAGATTCGCAGCAGCCATTCTTTCAATCCGTCTATCTGTACGTTCTGAAATCTTGCAAGGCTGTTCAAATGTTGGTAGAGTATTGATTGTTTCAACTCCTTTCCATTTCTTTATAACTGCAGCAACCGTCAGAAATAAAATCTGAAGCTCTTCTCCTATCTTCCTATATAACTGTAATGGCAGAGATGTTTGCAAATACTTTCGCGATGTTCCATCGACACGGCCACGCCTAAGATGACGTCACATCGCGAGGATTCACTCGAGGCATGTCCTTATGCTTTGCCTCACACCTCAACCTCGTTACAAGGACTACCTCAAGCATTCCTACGCCACCATCGCACCTCGACTCTCTCTCTTCGAAGAGCCAGTGACACGAAAGCTACCATCATGTAAACATCATTGTGCAGGCCCCATTTTGGCCTGGTGTCATTCACCTAACTTTATATAAAGACTAATCATTACCTCGCGCGTTATTACTATTGAAGTCATTATTGAAGTGCACATTTTTTCAACTGTAAACAATCAAGTTTTATTTTGTCTCATTCATAAATCATTTATTTTGTTTAATAAAGGAAGAAAACTCATTCTATCAATCAACCTAATTAATAACATTATTTGATGGAAAAGAGCATGGTGACCCCAGCCTTATCAACCATCAGCATAATCAGCATCAATCATTAATACTCAATCGTAACTATTATCATTATTATCATTATTATTATTATTATTATTATAGTGCCAACGAGGCACTATAACTCTTTCCAGACTCGTGTGCAGCAATACCAGATTTCTTAAGATCTGTAGAAAGCTCTTTACCACGACGACCCCATTGTTTACTAATGGCTTGCACAGTCATCCATCTTCCATGAAGATTAACAGAGAAAACTCTAGAATTGAGATATGCCAACAGTCTCTAATCAATAAACAGCCAACTACTGATAAAAAATTTTAAATTCTTCAAGCCTCAGGTGGATGTACAAAGCATTAAATAATTTTGTAAATAAATGTACAAAAACTTTTGCATTTTAATATTTTTTATTTTCCTCAGATTCTTTGATGTTTTACATTGTATGTTGAAGATGATCTAATTTTTTTGTTAAAATTTTCCAACTGGTAAACTTTTTATAACTATCCTATGCATGGTATAAAGGATGATGATGAATATAACTGAAATATTTTTCTGTACGAATACTTACGAGCGCCGCTGTATAGTTGTTTTTTGGATATAAGCAAAGCATGTGAGAGAGTGAATCACAATATTCCATTAAAAAAATTAGAAGACAGGAATGCTCCACTATATGTTTTAAATTTATTGAAATTTTGGTACACTAAATTTTACTGTTAGATGGGACAATGCATTGTCCAAATGTTTTGGTTCCTTATGCGGAGTTCCTTATGCTGTTTAATATACAGGGGTTGGACAAAATAATATGAACACCTTGATAAATGGCGGTTTTTATTCTTAATATGGAGTTGGTCCTCCTTTAGCGGCAATAACAGCTGCAATGCGTCGGGGAATTGATTCATACAGCTTTTGGACAGTGGCTAGAGGAATCCTGAGCCATTCTTCGAGCAAACCCTGCTCCAGTTCCTCCAAAGACGCCGGCGGTGGGAATCGGCTTCTGACCTGCTGCTCCAACTGACACCACAGATGCTCGATAATGTTAAGATCCGGGGATTGTGGAGGCCAATCCAAGCGTTCTACTTCACTAACATGCTCTTCAAACCAGTTTTTAACGACCCCAGCGGTGTGGATTGGTGCATTATCATCCTGGAAGACGGCGCCGCCATTGGGAAACAGCGTTTGGACCATGGGATGGACCTGGTTAACCCTACCATGCAGTACTACAGCTGGGCCAAGAGTATTCCACGATATTGCTGCCCAAACCATCACAGATCCGCCTCCATGCTTAACGGTTGGAGTCAGGCAGTCGGGGTCATAAGCATCTTTAGGCTGTCTCCAGACGTAAACTCGACCGGAACATGGAAATAGCGTAAAGGAGGATTCGTCGGAGTAGACTACATTCTTCCACCGGTCCATTGACCAATTCTTATGGTCATTACACCATTTTCTGCGCCGCTCAATGTTGATGTGCGAAAGGAAGGGTTTGGCAATTGCAGCCCTCCCATGGTATCCAGCTCCATGGAGTTCGCGACGTACAGTTCTGGTCGATACCGGGCTTGCAAGATGCTGGTTAAGCTCTGCAGTCACTTTTGGAGCTGTGGTCTTATGGTTCTTTGTCACAATGCGCTTTAGCACCCAGCGGTCTCGATCACACAGGTCCTTCTTGCGTCCACTATTGCATTTGTCGGTGCTTGTCTTTCCATGGTTTTGGTATGCAGACATGACCATAGAGACAGTTCCTCTGGATACATTGAACATCTGAGCGGTTTTCGTCACCGATGCACCAGCCATCCGCGCTCCGACAATTTGCCCTCTTTGGAAGTCTGACAGGTCTTTCATAACTGCTAATTCATAATTCACTCAGATCTGTAAAAACAACGTGAGGGTTATAACATGACGTATACACTCTCTGTTACGCATTTAAATAGGTTTGCCAGTCATTTGACCGTTTACTTTGTGTCTGAGTAGTTCGTAAAGATAACCGGTGAAATCGGCGGGTGTTCATATTGTTTTGTCTAACCCCTGTATATATTGATGGGTTAATTGCTTATCTTAATGAGACAAGATGGGATGTTGTATAGATGACAAGAAAATAAATAACTTGGTCTATGCCGATGATATGGTGGTAATAAGCCCTTTAGTGAAAGTTTTGGATGATCTTATAAAAATTCGTGAATCCTATTCACAGAACCATGACATTAATTTTGATGTTACTAAAACTAGGGCTATGCGATTCCATCCTAAAAGCTCAAACCAAACGGCTAATATTATTTTTATAATGATAGACGAACCACTAGAGCAGGTACAGGACTTTAGTATATGCGTCAAACTATCACCAGCTCCTTGAGTGACGACTCAGACATAAAGAAACAATATAGAAGCTACTGTGCTAAGGCAAACATGATTATAAGAACTTCAAATTCTGTACAAGCAAAGCTTAAAGACACTCTTTTTTGTACTTTCTACACTAATATTCATGGGCAGTAACTTTGGGTTAATTATAAAAAAGCCTTAAAGACTTTTCTCACACCCTGTATATACGAGTACACATATATACATACTGACTCAGGTAGGGTGTGCCTAAAATTGCAACTTCAAAATTTTGTAACGACCAGGATGTAATCTTTTTGTATTCAGTGCAAAAACATAATGTACAAAATCTTATCAAAATTGAACAGTATTTAGGACTTGCTCAAAGATGTTGAACTTTAAATATATTTACCTTTAATTAACATAACATTTACTTCCAATTAACATAAAAATTTACCTTTAATTAACATAAACATTTACTTTCAATTACATAAAAATTTACCTTTAATTTTATTTACCTTTAATTAACAAACATTTACTTTCAATTAACATAAAAAATTACCTTTAATTAACATAAACATTTACTTTCAATTACATAAAAATTTACCTTTAATTTGATTTACCTTTAATTAACATAAACAGTTACTTTCAATTAACATAAAAATTTACCTTTAATTTTATTTACCTTTAATTAACAAACATTTACTTTCAATTAACAAAAATTTACCTTTAATTTTATTTACCTTTAATTAACATAAACATTTACTTTCAATTAACATAAACATTTACTTTCAATTAACATAAACATTTACTTTCAATTAACATAAACATTTACTTTCAATTACATAAACATTTACTTTCAATTACATAAAATTTACCTTTAATTTTATTTACTTTAATTAACATAAACATTTACTTTTAATTAACATAAACATTTATTTTCAATTAACATAAACATTTACTTTCAATTAACATAAACATTTACCTTTAATTTTATTTACCTTTAATTAACAAACATTTACTTTCAATAACATTAACACAGCTTTAATCAACATTTTTGACAGCCTCATCAAACTTCTTTCGATGATACTCAACCACTTGAAGAAGGAACTGTTTCTGTTCCTCATCACGAGTAAGGCTTTCATTGAAGGATTGCATGAGAGCAACTCCTCGTTCTGCCAAATCATTTGTTACTCTAAGAGATGACACAATTGCTTGAGCTTCATTGTAGGTTGCATCACTGGACCAGTCTGCGGGGTCTTTACCGAGAAAGGTTTCATCAATTCCCAAAATAGTAAAGAAGTTTTTAGTTGATTTTGTCACAAAGTCAGCCAATGAACACGAAGAAAAAATTTTTATAGGGGGAATCCTCTTTGGAGGCTCTTCGGAACCTTGTTGCACTCTCATGTTATAAATCATGTTTCTCTTCTCTTCATGGGATACTTTATTGTCAAAAAAACTTAGACCTACTGATATCTCAGATAAATACCACAAATGTCGTGAGAATGCAGTCAAAGCAACAGTTGAAACTTCTTTGTCAGCGTAGTCTTCAAGTGTTTTTAGAAGCATGAGATCGTTTCTTGGAGCATCACAAGATGACGTACATGTAAACCAATATTTAATGTACACAGTTGTGACGAACAGTGACACTCGTAACAAGTGATCTGCTAACATTCTGACATAGGAGAGGCGGGATCCCCTAATTGCAGTTTGACGGTGCTGAACAGAATATTGTTCTTGGAAAAGGCACATTTTTATGGCATAAATTGCTCGTGCCATCCATCGAGCTCGGTGTACTGCTCCAGGTTTACGAAAAGTGATGCCTTGGGAGGGAGTACCTCCAAGGAATATAATGGAGAGTTCTAGGAGCTCTTGATAGTCTCCCCGAAGCTGTTTTGACTGCAACTGCTGAAGAGCAAATGCAATTAGACCTTTTCTCCTTTCTTCTTCTACCATGTTACTAGTATTTATATTAAGTAGAGTTTTATACTACGTTTTATCAATATGAGGCCAAGATTCACGGAAATGAGAAAAAACTTCAATATTAGGTGACCTACCAGCATCATGCAGAGAAAATACTTTCTCTAACATAATTTCAAATATGTGATGGCGGCATGCAAGACTCAGCAGATCTTTCTCTAATTCTGTTTCAATTTTAAGGCAAACCCCACCTTTCAATCCAGTATTAGTTGGTGCAGTGTCAAAACACAATGCAACTATTCTATTTTCTAGTCCCCATTTTCTTATTTCTGTCAGACAAGCATCAGCAATACCAGAAGCATTCCCAGTATTGAACTTTGGAACAGCAAGTAATTTTGTAATATCTTTACCAACACTAAAATTGGTAAACGCTCTACAGTCTTCTGAACAGCTCCAGTATAATCATCCATAATTTTTCCATCCAGTGGAGAGTAAGGGGTACTTTTGGATCAAAAGATGCTCGAATTTCTGCTGCTAGAGATTCACGATGTTTGTTTCTGGCTCGATGAATTGTTCTGTGGCTAATCTGTAACTCACTTCTGGGAGCTCTGAGCAAATTAGATGAAGCCATTGCTGAGAAAACGTGAACAGCATTTCTGCTACTTATTTTTGTTCGATCTAGTGCTGCAGCAACTTCTTGCGTAACAACTTGAACACGACCTCTGTTAGAACACCTAGACAAAACAGCTTTATGAGCACTCTCTTGATCAAAATCAGCATGATCACTTTTATCAGATGATTCTCCTGATGATTCTAATTCTATCGATTCATTAATTGTTGCTGCTGATGATGTATATGCTTCCTGCAAATATTTCTGTTTCTCTTTTTGCCTTTCATATGCTAGTGATCGCTCAATTCTGCTAGCTTCTTTCTTTGAAAGTTTCATGTCTACTCCTATCATTGATCCACGACGGCCTTTTTCTCTTTGACCTTGTAAGAATAAGCGATCTTCCTCAATCTTAATCAAACTCATGGCATCCTGGTGTGCAATATCAAATAAATCATCCAGTGACTCGCCAAAAATATCACGTTTCTTGCTTTCAGTAGATGTTGATCTATTTATGTTTTTTTTGAGTGACTGCCATTCTTTATGAAGATGTACAACTCTCTCACGCACATGTAATTCAGTTGTTGTAGGTATACGTGCTCTTTCCCAAATCGGCAAAATTAAACGAACAGTTTTTTTAACACTTTCCTTCAGACTCATTTGTTTATCAGTATGAAAATTAAATAACACTTTTAGTACATCACGCCTTGATGGTAACTTTGCAGCATTAAATTTTTCTTCACATTTACCAACTAACTAAATATCACTGTAGCGTCTCGTTTTCATTGCCATTCTTGGTAGACACTAAAAGCAAAAAAACTGAACAATTACTGTATGTGGCTGAGCAGAAAAACACAGTTTAACACAACCCACCAGCAGTGCTTGAGAACAACGACTGACGTGTCATGTGTGCCAACTGGTGCATAGCTGCTTTCCTTGTTTGTTTACGTTTAAACCTGTACAGACGTGTAGAGAATGTGTGACTAATACTTGTTCAGTAGCTCTATAACTCCACTTATGTGAAATACTTATATAAGAAAGAATGCTTTACCAAGAAACATAATGTGCAGAACTTGACAAATTACTAAAAACATAGCTAAATACTGTAACATTAAATGCTGTTGAGCAAGTCCTAAATATTGATGCAGCTCCTTCAATTTTTTTGTGTTGCATTTCTACATTAAATTGAACAATAATATACCCTGGTCGTTTAAAAAAAATAAAATTAAAAATTCACTTCTATGTAATTGGCACACCCTAATACTGAGTTTTATTTTTTTAACTATGATCCTATTCTCGGTGTTTATTTTCTATTTTTTAGTTTCCATTCATTCGAAAAGTACTTAAGAGCGGTAATTATAATAATAATAATAATAATAATTACGTAATTGTGTGTAATTATTAATTCTGCCATGGTCATTCCTTAAAAGGTTTGCTCATTGTAAACACAATTATTATTAATTATCAGACCAAAAAGTTTTCTGTATTTTTTCACTTTTTTTTATTACTTGGTCATTCCACGGTGACATTCGCGACATTTGGAGTAATTTATTAGTAAACATTGAACTAAAAAAGTTTAATATGGAAGATAGAACAAAACTGGTATGAGGCGTTGTGAAGTATGCTCTCAGGCATATATTGGCGTCATTTCTTTTAGAATATATTATTTAAATTTTTATAGGCCTCCGAATTGGCGTGATGGTCACAACTTGAAGTGTTGCGACCGTCACGCTGATTCGAAGCCTATATAATAAATTTATATATATATATATACACACACAGTATATATATATATATATATATATATATATATATATATATATATATATACAGGGTGTCCCATAAGTCCGGCATCATAGGAAAAATAATAAAAAAGGCAAAACAAAAGCTTTTATTTACAGAACGCGCTCGATATGTCCACCATTGTTTTCAATACACAAATTCAGACGTGATACCCAGTCAGCACGCACACGGTGAATGATGTCAGGAGTAATGGTGTTACATGCCCCAATAATGCGCTGCCGCAAATGTTCAACACTCCTAATTTTCTCTGCGTATACCAGCGCTTTCAAGTGGCCCCAGAGATAAAAATCTAGTGGCGTGAGATCCGGGCTTCTAGCTGGCCATTCCACAGGCCCTCGACGTCCTATCCAATGACCAGGGAATTGTTGGTACAGATATTCCCTTACTTGGGTGCTGTAATGTGCAGGAGCGCCGTCTTGCTGGAACCATGTTGGGAAATTTCCTTCTTCGTTCAAGACACTGGGAAATGCTTCTTCCTTGAGCGTACGTAGGTAGGTGCCTCCAGTGACATGTTCATCGAAAGAGGGGGGGGGGCCTATGATGCGATCCTTCCAAATGCCACACCATACCATCACCCGAGATGCACCTTGTTCCTTTGAAGAGGTATACCAATGAGGGTTGTTTTGAGACCAGTAGCGGAGTGTTCTGTCGATTTACCTCACCATTTCTATAAAAAACAGCCTCGTCACTGAACAGAATGGTGGACGGGAAATTGGCATCCGGAGCATAAGAAAAATATGAATTATGGGTTTGTAGAAATAGAAAAATATGGATTTCTCCTATGATGCCGGACTTATGGGACACCCTGTATATATAATCAGTGGTAGAAAATTCCAAGCACGTGTGCCACAAGTGGCACAACACGCTCTTGGTAGTGGTACGCGAGACCGAGGGGAACAGAAATTAGCTCTTTTCTCCTGTTTTACTAAATGTGGTGTATATTGAAGCGATTTTTTGACGAATATCCTGATGTGTATTTTATTTTAAAAAATAAACAATGTGAGAAAAGTACCTGTTCTGTCGAAGATATTTCGACATGTTCTGTCGAAGATATTTCGACATTCGAACTGTAAACAAGTATAAAAATGACAATAACATCAATAATGAATAAACGAGTAAAGGAATACATAATAATGATAATGTAGAGATATATGAAGAAGGAAAATGGGAATCTTAGTGCATTTAGTGGATAAAAGCGATTCAAATTCAACGAGAAAGGTGGTCGCGCGCGGGGAGTAAGTTTCTTGAATGACGCAAATACTTGCTTTCTTTATATTCATTTGTTATTTCGGTAATAAATTAAAGCGGTTTTAAAAATTTAGCTTATTTAGCTGATGTGGTTAGGTAGTTTTACCAGGTGTTATTTAGTCTCTATCTAAAGTGGGGAATAGTCTAACTGTAGAGGTAAACCAACAATAACCTTCATTTGGTACACGAGAATAACATCACTAGGCTTCGGATAAATATGCATTTGCATATTTGCATATGCAAATGCATATTTTAGTATTTTTCTAAGATAAATGCATATTTTACCATATTTTCATGATAAATGCATATTTTAACATTTTTGTCACCAAACAAATAAATCTTGTTCAAAGTGAAGTATACAGCTTACCTATATACTTCACTCTGGTTGGTTGGTTGACGTGTGTATGATATTCCCGGCATCAAAGATCACGCCACCAGCCAAGTTATGACGTCATACATCAGACCACTATGAACTACCAATTGTTATGTGGCAAGTGACCGCGATCATTTATTCATTTGCATTCTGCCCATTGTACGTGCTGTACAGTGTACATACTACTGTGAACTACCGAAATGCCGAAAGAAAAGCGAAGTAAATACAAAATTCTTCAAGCATTTGCGAAAGAATGTGAAGCATTCACTACTGATGGTCAAGTGTTGTTCTGTAAATACTGTGAAATTCCAATATTGACGGATAAGAAATTTCAAGTAATACAACACCTTCAAACAGCTAAACATGTCAGGTTGCAAAGTTCCAGTAATGCTAAGCAGGAGCAACAGTTGTTGTTTGCTCGTAAACCTGGTTCTAGTCGTTCAAAGTTCAACGTCAATTTATGCAATGCATTTATTTCAGCAGATATTCCCTTGGCAAAATTGGAAAACAAAGGCCTTAATGAATTCATAGAAAAATACACAGGAAAAGTAGTGTCAGACGAGTCCACGCTACGGAAAAATTGTGTTCCACAATTGTACAAGAAAACTCTTGAAAAAATAAGGAGCAAAACTGGTGAAAATAAAATTTGGGTGTCCCTCGACAAAACAACAGATGTGGAACAACGATGCGTGGTGAATTTTGTGTTTGATGTCTTAGGAAAAAAAGAAGAAAAGGATAAAAGTTACTTACTGACAGTTGACGTACTCGATAAGGTGAATCACTCGATTGTTGCTGCTTTCTTCAATAATTCGTTAAACAAGCTATGGTCATCTTCTAATATATTGTACAATAATGTTCTTTTAGTATGCACAGATGCTGCACCTTATATGTGCAAAGCTATGACTGGACTTCAGGTTTTGTACCCTAAAATGATTCATGTAACGTGTGTAGTTCATGGTCTACATCGTGTGGCGGAATTGGTTCGTTCTAAGTATCCTGATGTAAATAATTTGATAGCAACCGTAAAGAAAGTACAGTATTCCTGAAAGCTCCATATCGAAATGCCAAATTTTTTGAATTGGCTGAAAACGTAGCGCTTCCTTATTTTGGTAAACAAGTTTTATTCCAGTGTTTTGAATAAAGTAATTTCCTCTAAAATATTTTTATTTCCCAGTGATAGATATATTTGATAGTGCATATTTAAATGCATATTTTGAAGGTTTTAGGTGCATATTTTCATGCATATTTACTACTTTTTTAGTGCATAGGTACGCGAGAAAATTACCACACCTAAATATCAGCCATACCTTATTTAGTTAATTCATAGTCCATATTTATTTATTTCGGTAGGCTGATGCTCTGAACAAGTTGTCTCTAGACCTTTGGAGAATTTAATTCAGACTAATTACTTAATAGAAATATTTAGAAATCGAAAGTCTTTCCCTTTAGAAAATAACTGAAATGTCGTCCATATTGTTGTCTCAAAAAAATCAGTCTGATAGACGACTTTGCATCGTGCCAGTCACATCGCAGCACTGTAGGTAGGAAGGTGTTTTACCTTGATGTATTTTTTGTTGCGTAAACTGTGGTCATTGTGTGATCTTTTTTTTTTCAATTTATATCACCATTTAAACGTCCCTTAGTAAGCCCAGTATGTCACCAAAGGAAGTGCGAAGTGGAGATTGCAGTGAGAGAGTTTAATCCAGATTGGGGAGAACATTTCTTATTTAGCAAAGCAAAAATAAAAAAAAGAAGTTGGATTTATAGCGCCATATTTGGTTTCAGAAGAGAGATGCAAAAATCCTCAGGACTGCAAGTTACTTCAACACAAAGAATGACTCAATGATCGTACTTCTCTTATAGACATTACTAATTATCTTAACAACATCAATATAGGTTTACTGGAATAAATTCTTTTTTCCAATCCTAATTCAATTTCACCGTTCAAAACTGCCAAATTTAACCGTAATCATTAATTTTGAGAAATATAAGAGTGCAATTATTTCGATAATTAATTCCTCTGTCGCCTCTTTTGAAGATTTTAAACAAGATTGAGACAATGTGTTACTCTTCATTGACCTTTTCTCACTTTAGTCCAGGCAATCTAGAGCAAAAATAGCTTCAACCTGGGCAAAATTGCTTCAGAAGCCTTCTAAACTGTTTCCAGCTCAGGAACCATTGCAGAATAACATATCCAAAATCCGACAAAATTGGACCCCGGGAACACCCCAAAAATGAAATTCAAAATGGCGGACTGGCAGTTTCCTACGAAATACAATAAATTTTAATTTCGCTTTGTAGAGAGAGTTATGACGTTTTTCTTGATCAGTAAAATGTTTTAAAACACATTTTCGTTTCTAAATTAACCTATATGACACTAAAAATTGTATTAGGCCGCTAGTATTAAACTATGATGTCACGTAATGTAAATAAAATATACTGTATGGAGTGTATGTGAGAATGGACATTGCTACATCTTTATAAACTTATATTATATACAACTCTTTAATTCCTATTACCCACTATCAAATCTGCGTATTTGTGCTTGTCATTTTCTTTAAAACTGTTATTATGTACTCCTTTTAAATACTGCAACACAGTTTATTAATTTGTGTTTTCTGTTTCAGACTGACTCGGTGTACGGCTGACTCGGTGTGCGTCCGCCTTCAAGAATGCAGAGCCCTGAAGAATTGTGCGTGATTTGTAAGGAGAAATTGGACAGCGGACAGGAAGTGGTTCACATCTCGCAAAAAGGAGCAGATGGTATAAATGCATCCAGCCGCAGCCGTGGAAGCGATGTTGTTGCAACAGCTGGAATAAGTGTTCACGTTGTATGTAGGAAAAGGTTTACGGATAAAAAGACCATTGAAATAAAGAAGCGACAGACCGCAGCCGAGGCAATACCAAGGAAAAGTGCTCGTTTTCATGAATACGCATTTTCCAGTGCTACTCACTGTTTGTTTTGTGATACCTTTGTGGACTTTTTTTCCAAACACAAACCAAAATCAGAGCATGTCAAAATAAGAACTACAGAGTTCTCCGAAACCATAAAAAGGTGCTGTGAAAGCCGCTGCGATGAATGGTCGTTTAATGTAAAAGGCCGTCTGGAGTATTATCTTCGTGATCTTCCTGCTGCAGATTGTGTCTACCATCACACCTGCAGCGTAAATTTTCGAAGTGGAAAAAACATTCCTCGCGCATACTCCTCCGACGATCATGATTCGAAGAAAGGGAGACCAACTAATGAAGAGCAACACCAAGCATTCCTTCAGACCTGTGCTTACCTGGAAGAGAATGATGATGAACAACTGTTGATTGGAGACCTAATTTCCAAAATGGAGGAATATCTTCAAGGAAGTCAGAGCTCTGTCTACGAACGCAGGCACATGAAGAGAAAGCTTTTAGAACGTTACGGAGACAAGATCATAATATCAGGTGAAAGTGGGAAGGCAGATGTAGTAACACTACGAGAGACAGCTAATGAAATTCTTCTAGATTATCACAAAAAGTCGAAAGAATGTGATATAGATATAGAGCTACAGAAGATTTACCTAGTAGAAGCTGCTGCAAAAATAATCAGAAGTGATATCAAGTCTGTCGACTCGCCTAGAAAAGATGTGTATCCATCTCCAAATGACATCACTGCAGAAAGTGCTCTTGATTACATTCCCAACAGTCTGAAATTGCTATTATCAAAAGCATTTGCGGGACAGGATGCTTCAAGAAAAATAGGTGCAATTGGGCAGAGCATTATGCAAGCAACCCGTCCTAGAGGATTACTATGTCCACTACAGATCGGTTTGTCGGTTCAGCTACACCACAACTTTAGGTCAAGGTACCTTATTGACGTTCTCCATCAGCTGGGTTACTGTTCGTCGTATGCAGAAGTAACAAGATTCGAAAGAAACGCGGCGCTGGCAAGTGGGTCTGGCTCTTTTACTGTTGATGAAAACACTGCAGTCCTTCTAGCAGCAGATAACGTCGATCATGATGTCTGCACTTTGGATGGGAAGAATACCTTTCATGGAATGGGTATGATTGCCGCAATAACTCCGAAGATCAAGATCCACCCTTCTATTCACAGGCGTAATGTTGGTGACAATGACATTAAGAAGATTGCAACCGTTGACATTAGGGAATATAGACACGCGAGAAGCATGTTGAGGGACATCTCATTCCGCGAACTTCCAGTACCCACTGCCACCATAAGTCGACTTAGTCTTCTCTGGCAGATATCTTCAGCAGAAAGATCAGGTCCAAGTTGGTCCGGAACAATGCAGGCAATTCACGGTGGATCAAGTGTTTCACATCCAGGTGTGGCGTCGATCACGTTCCTTCCCATCATAGATATGTCGCCAACTGACATGACCTGCATATTTTCGACATTACTATATTTGAGCAAGATAGCACGCGATCAAAAAGTCCCATGCATTATTACCTTTGATCAGCCTTTGTTCTGGAAAGCTTCCCAAATCATCAATGAACAGAGAGACCTGCAGGACATTGTTTTAATGCTGGGATCATTTCACACTCTGATGAATCTTTTGGGAGCAGTCGGTACTCTTATGAATGGTTCAGGATTGTCTGAAGTACTTCAAGAAATATACGGACCAAATGCCGTGCAACACATGATGTCTGGAAAAGCTGTTTCAAGAGCGATACGTGGTCATATGATAGTAGATGCAGCTCTTAGTACCTTACTAGTCGCAGACGTTTTCCCTCGTAATGAAGATGGAACTCCTCATGACCTCCAAAAGGAAGCTTGTGACCTGCTCGACGATGTTATGACCGCCAAACAATCAGTTGAGGATGTGGAATCTTCGAATGCATTGTCTCAGATTGCTACCACTTTGGATGCGAAGAAAACTGACCTACAATCTACTTCGCAAACAAGTCAACTCTGGTTGGAATATCAGCGAATGATCAACATTGCACGTTCCTTGATAACAGCAGACAGAACCGGCTCGTGGGATTTGCACTTGCAAGCTATGCTGGAGACCATCCCCATAATTGCAGCAGCCGGACATCACAATTACCTGAAATCAATATACCTGTACCTGCAGAAAATGTTAAGTTTGCCTTCTGAAAATCCAGCCGTTAACAAAATGTTCCAGGAAGGTAAGTTTGTGGTAAGAAGAAGCGACAGATTATGGGCCGGACTCGGCACAGACCTGGTGATAGAACAAGTACTAATGCGTTCCCTGAAAAGCAGAGGCGGACTGACACGCGGAAGTGGATTTACAGACATCCAAAGGACAACGTGGCTCTTTTCTATGCCTCTGTGTTCCACTTATAACTTAGCAATGCAGGAATACACCAGAGTTTTGTTGGAAAGTAGTGAACAGCACAAGGAAATGAGGGGAAGTAGACAAATCAGGGACAGTAATGACATGAAGAAAGTACTTGAACGTCTGGAATCCTTATCCCCATTCCATTCTACCTCGGGTCTCTGCAACATTGTAACAGGGCTAACTGCTGATCCTGGAGTTAACGTTCATCAATTGCATTCAATCGGTACGAACATTGTCGTAAAAATGATTGGGAAACAAGCCTTTACATATTCTGCCAAAAGATCTGACAAAGTGAAAACACTAGGATCTGCTTCTGCCGTTGTGATCACTGATGCTTCAGATATAGAAGTAGATCCTGCACTACTGTTTCAGAGAATGATGACTGTTGCCACTGGCGGAGACATGAATCTTGAAGATGTCATGTGTTACGAACTGTGTGCATATCCTCCTGCATTGTTCGAATCACGAAGTATCTTGAGGAAACCCGATAAGTCTCAGCTAGCTCATGCAATAATCAAATACACTGACACTTTACGCATGGAAGAAGTTCAAGAAATTCAGTGCACAGACCAGTACGTATTGGATGGTGGATCTCTACTACATCGTGTTTCCTGGCGTCAAGATGAAACATATGACAGCATCGCCAACTCATATGCCGATTTCACTCTGAAAACATATGGAAAAGCAATCATTGTTTTTGATGGCTACAGCAGCTCTCCTACGATCAAGGACATGACCCACAGAAGACGCAGCACCAAGACAAGCAGAAATGTGAATCTCAGTCCAAGCATGAAGTTTGTTGGCCAAAAGGAACACTTCTTGGCTAATGAAAACAACAAGCAAGCATTTATTTCCCTCGTAGGTGAGATGTTGAAGAAGCGCGGGTGTACTGTTCACAACGCAGATGGGGATGCTGATGTGGACATCGTTCGTGCAGCAGTTTCCTCATCAGAAAATGCAACTACAACAGTAATAGGGGAAGACACCGACTTGCTGATTCTCCTTCTGTACCATGCCAAGGACAGTGGTTTCAAGTTGTACTATCACAGCGATATAAGACGGGGACCATCTCCTAATCCTGTGTATGATATTCTCAGCATTCAATCATTGTTAGGCAATGACATCTGCAAGTATCTCCTGTTTGTGCATGCTTTCACGGGCTGTGATAGCACATCCAGAATTTTTTCGATCGGTAAAGCCAAAGCATTCGACACACTGATGAAGGTGGCTGAACTCCGTTCAGTTGCAAATACATTCTGTTCTGATTGTTGCCAACACTCTGACATTGAAGCCGCTGGAAGAAAGGCAATGCTTCTGTTGTATGGCTGCAAAACACTTGAATCCACTAACGCACTACGTCATCGAATGTTAGTTGAAAAGGTAGCTACAGCTAAATCTTTTGTTACACCCGAACGTTTTCCACCTACCGATGTGTCCACAAAGTACCACAGCTTTCGCACATACTTTCAAATACTAATCTGGAAGTCTACAGAAGAGAAGATCGATGCAGAACAGTGGGGTTGGTATGTAAAGAATAATTCCTACTACCCTACAGCCTGCGACAAGCCACCAGCTCCAAATTATCTACTCAACATGATCCGCTGCTCCTGCAAGACGAAATGTGCTACTTCAAGATGTGGATGCAAGCGTAATGGAATGCCCTGTTCAGCCGCTTGTGGCGAGTGCCAAATCAGTGGTTGCGATAACAACCCAAGTACCGGTAATCTATCCGATGATAGTGATGAAGAGGATTAATTTCTGTATGTTTGTGACCAGGTATCACTTCTTCTGTAATGAACATAACTTGAAACTGGGAAAAAATAATTGTTGTATTATTGATTATAAAAATCTGTAAAAAGCTATATAACATTATATTTGCGTAATAACTGGTTGTGTTGTATATTGTTGAATTATTTAAAACATTACAACTGAAAGAAAAAGCATCAAATGTATCTCTATAAATAAAAGCGTAAATTATATTTTTTTTTTTTTCGTAGGAAACATCCAGTCCGCCATTTTGAATTTCATTTTTGGGGGTGTTCCCGGGGTCCAATTTTGTCGGAGTTTGGATATGTTATTCGGCAATGGTTCCTGAGCTGGAAACAGTTTAGAAAGCTTCTGAAGCAATTTTGCCCAGGTCTAACTACAAATTGCCTGGACTACTTTCTGACAACGGATGAAAGAAAATTTGGGAGCTCAAAAATCATTCTGGTTTACATACTAAATTCAAAGAAGCGTATACTTCACCCAATGAACCAGGACTCAAAGGCATTTTGGAAATTT
Organism: Bathynomus jamesi; assembly: GCA_023014485.1. Lineage (NCBI taxonomy): Eukaryota > Metazoa > Arthropoda > Malacostraca > Isopoda > Cirolanidae > Bathynomus > Bathynomus jamesi. The sequence continues at coordinate 157,311 of JAJOZX010004274.1, forward strand.
GTACCCAAGAATGTATTCCCTAATTTGCATGACTCGCGCGAGATTTGGCGTGCGCGCGCGCAGATTTGGTGTGTGTGTGGGCAGATTTGGATCAACTTAATCTGTGAGCAGTCTTTTCCTGAATACTGTTCCAGGTTCATGATCATAATAATCTTTTTATGGTAACATGTTCAGAATAGAAACCAAACACTGACGAAATCTTAAACAAGAAACAAATTCGGAAACCTCATTAACACTCGTTTTGGAATGGAACATAAGTAGCTTGTAATGCAGTAATATATATATATATATATATATATATATATATAAACTATTTTAAGCTTGAGTGTCCTTCCCAGCCAAACAAACATTTTGCGTGGAAAGATTTTGTATGTGAGGGGGGGGGGGGGGGGAGAGATTTCAAACAAGGACATGTTCCTATATTTATATTAGGGCCCATGAAGGGTTTTTTTTTTCAGACATTTCTGCGAGTGGAGAATTAAGGGGGGGGGGGATGGAAGAGTGAAAATGAAGTTAGGAACCCATCAAGCGAAATAATTAGCAAACAACGTTGTTAATACGGAAAGTTGAACGAATTGGTTTTTTTTTTGTTTTTGTTTTGTTTTTTACCCAGTTAAATATTGCGTTCTTTCGAAGGTAATTTATTTTAAAATGAAAGTTGAACGAGGTTTATAGACTTTTATCGCTTGCAGTGAACGAATTTTTAATGTAATTAATGCAGCTGAAATTGGGTTTCTTTCTAATTCATTTATGCTGCTAATTTACAAAGCACGATCGAGCTCACTAGTTACGTACACCCCCTACCAACCCCAACCACCACCCTCCCCACATTTGTTTTTGGGAGTGGGAAGAAGGGAGGTGATAAAGCTTCCTTCGATTGCTTCCCACTTGGCGTAATGCTCATTCCCATTTGCGATCTCAAAGTGGGAATTCTAGATTTAGGAAAGGGTTAGATCAGGGTAAAGACCGAATTGCAGGTGTGTGTGTGTGTGTGTGTGTGTGTGTGTGTGTGTGTGTTACAGGTCTGCAAAATTCATACGAAACCCCTTCGAGAAAATACAAATAAAATCTCTGATCCTTGTAATGAAACAAATAAGAAAGAATATGAGAAATTTTAAGGGAGACTCAAGAATCTTGAATTAAATTTAATAATGAGAGAAAGACCTCAAGGAATAAAAGTCTCTACAAAAATTATTATTCATATTCTCTCAAATGCAATTTTTGTATATTCATACAATAAGCAAATTCCCCGTGGCTAAGAAAGATTATATATATTATATATATATTATATATATATATATATATATATATATATATATATATATATATATAAATGGAATGCCACACTGATCAAAAACTGCAAGAATGCAATCGCTGAGCCCCTATACTGGATATGGAGACGATCATTAGACACGGGAGAAATACCGGGCATCCTGAAGAGCGCCAACATAGTCCCGATATATAAAGGAGGAGATCGATCCGAGGCCAAAAACTATAGGCCAGTGTCGCTTACATCTCATCTCACTAAAATATTTGAAAGAATAGTTAGACAGAAAATCTATGACTTTTTGGAAACTCAGAAAAAATTCAATGATAACCAACACGGGTTCCGATCAGGCAGATCATGCCTATCACAACTAATGGAACACTACAACAACATTATTGATTCACTTGGAAGTAATGAAAACTATGATGTACTATACACAGACTTTGCTAAAGCGTTCGACAAGTGTGACCATGGAATCATAATACATAAACTGAAATATATGGGAATAACAGGAGAAGTAGGGAAATGGATATATAATTTCCTTAGTGAGCGGAGGCAAGTCGTTACAGTACAAGGAGTATCTTCATCAGAATCAGAGGTCCTCAGCTCGGTACCACAAGGAACAGTATTAGCTCCACTACTCTTCATAATCATGCTAACTGACATAGATGAGGACGTTACCAGAGACAGCACAGTAACATCCTTTGCGGATGACACAAAGATCAGTAGAAAAATAAGAAACCCAGAAGACATAGGATCTCTACAAACCGACATAAACAAAATCTACAAGTGGACTGAAGACAACAATATGAAGTTTAACACCGAGAAATTTCAGCTATTACGGTACGGAAAAAGAGAAGACCTAAAGTCCAAGGAATATTATACCCCAAATGGACAGGAAATTCAGAGAAATTCCAGAGCAAAAGATTTAGGGGTTGTAATGACAGATGATGCGAAATTTGAAACACAAAATAAGATAGCAGTAAACAGAGCAAAGAGAACAACGGGTCAGATATTGAGAACCTTTAAACGAAGGGATAGGAATGTAATGATTCCTCTACTGAAAACCCTGATAATACCCAAATTGGAATACTGCTCGGTCCTAACATCCCCATATAAAAAAGAAGACATTAGACAGCTGGAGGGGATCCAAAGAAGCTTCACGGCCAAGATCAATGGGTGCAAAGAACTAAATTACTGGGAAGGGTTACGAGAACTAGACCTATATTCACTGGAAAGGAGAATAGAGAGATACACCATTATTTACACTTGGAAAATAATGGAGAAACTAGTCCCTATTCTTACTCTGAATCCCATAACTCCCCAAACAACGGTGGAAAGTAGAAGCGGTAGACTGTGTCGTATTCCCAAATTGAAGGCGAGACAGGGAACATCCTTAACCCTGAAAGAAAATAGTTTTGTAGTGAGAGGACCAAAACTGTTTAATCAGTTGCCCAAAGACCTAAGAAACACGAAGGGAGTTGCAGTGGAAATCTTCAAAAGAAGACTAGATGCCTGGCTCAGAACAATCCCCGATGAGCCGGGCGTACCTGGCTATGTGAGGTGGAGAGCGCAAGAATCCAACTCACTACTTCACCAGGCCAACTCGAGAGAAGGGGCGACAAGCTTGACCTTCGCGAAATGAGAAGTCATCGCGCGGAACCTTTGTAAGGTAAGGTGTATATATACAGGGTGTCCCGTAAGTCTGGACCCATAGGGAAAAATAATAAAATTACAAAATAGTCCAAAAATTTATTTATAATATATTTTTTTATTATTTTTATTATTATTTTTATTATTTTTTATTATGATCTTACTCCGCTGGAGTTTTATTTGTGGGGCCACTTGAAAGCCAAAGTGTACGAGGTCAAACTTCAGAACATTTTCCACCTTAAAGCACGCATTGTGGAGGCGTGTCAAGAAATTTCTGCGACTGTGATTCAGAAAGTGCTGTCGCAGTGGAGATTGCGTCTTCAACTATGTGTGCGACACAACGGCGGACACTTTGAACAGATTATGTAATAAATTTTTGGACTATTTTGTAATTTTATTATTTTTCCCTATGGGTCCAGACTTACGGGACACCCTGTATATATATATATATATATATATATATAAAAATATAGATATATATGTGTGTGTGTGTATATATATATATATATATATATATATATATATATATATATATATATATATATATTAGTGGTGGACCGGATGTCAGTTATTCAACATATACGGATGCGGATCTTTAATTTCAATATCTGCGGATGCGGATATTTAGTTAATCTATCAATATAATATAGAATTATGAATATATGACATACTTTTTCAAATTTCGTGATATTACTATTATGGCAGGCAATGCATAAGAATTAAAATTAATATTAATGTTTTCATTATGATAAAAATAATAACTTTCTCAAGAGTTTCAGCCATAAAAAATTCAATGAAACAAGTTTCATTCAATTTTCTGTGTTATCAGGTATTTATATTTGTTTGTTCATTAATAATTAATACTTTACATGAAATGTGCATGACTGGGCCTTATAAGCTACTTTATAAGCTAATTTAATTGTAAATTGCATAATTTATTAGAGGTAATATCCGCATAACATCCGCAGTCAGAAGTGTGGATGCGGATATCCGGTCCACCACTAATATATATATATCAGTTGGGTACGTTACACTCTAAGTAACGGCGTTACTGCTACAGTTACATTGATAAAAAAGTATCGTCGTTACTGCTTCAATTACTTCTATGAAAAAATAACGCGTTACCATTACCGCTACAGTTACTTTTTAAGAAAAGACTAAAGAGTAAAAAAGCTTTAATAATACCAAATTATATTCTATATGACAAAAAATCAAAACAAACTCAAATCAAAAAATGGCCTGTCCAAAAAAACACTAATCTTTCAGATTTTTTAGGAGTGTGTTGTCCGATTTCAGGAACACTAGTTTTTCAAAATTGGCCTCTGATAGTCCTCCTCGTTTGGAGGAGCTACAGCTAATTAACAGCTAATAAATGACACTAGTTAAATAATCAGTTTGAAAGTAACGAATAACGATTGAAATCGCTCTAAAAAAAGTAGTGCCGTTACTATTTTCGATACATCTCGAAAGTAACGGCGTTACTTCTGTAGCTACTAAATAAGTAACGCCTTTACTCCCAACACTATATATATATATATATATATATATATATATATATATATATATATATGTATATATATATATATATATATCCAAGTGATTTTTGGGGTGACCTTAGTCGAATAAGGAACAAGAAGACTAGTCCATATACCAACATTTAAATATTCAAAGCTTTCGACATTTCTAATGTTATCTTCATTGCTAAAATGAGATATATAATATATATATATATATATATATATATATATATATATATACAATTAAAACCAACTATGAATTTGAAAACAATTTAAATATCAACCAATACCACAGCGAAAAATTAAGACAGATATGAAATAATAAAGTTAATACAATTAAAATATAATTAAATTAAAAAATAATAAAAGAAACCATAAAAAGGGGGCTTATCTTTAAGATACGAGTAAATGTAATTAAAAATATTATAAAATAATTTAGGGGAACATTATGGAAAAGTTTAAAATATATAACATTAAAATCAATAAAACCTTAAAAGGAACAAATCGGGTACAAGTTACTCAATCACAGACACAGCAAAGCACTAACTTGGTTGGTTGGTTGGTAAGTAGGTAAAGGAAGTTTTATTGAAAGATATTGAGGTATGAGATAGGGTATGATGATTTATATTCGGTTTATGTTTAAAAATGAGTATTATTTCTAAGAGGGGTAAGTCGTGCTTATTGGTTTTAGCAATTATTGAAAAGTTAGTAGATTTAATTGGGTGCTCTAACTCAGAGTTTTTCAAACTTTTTGAAGCCACGGAACCTTTATTTGAAAAAAATAAAAATTCGCGGAACCTTGACCAACAGGTAAAATTTTAATATGAGGCAAATGGTAATAAAACACAATTTATGCTCACTGCAGTTTATTTATGTAATTTATGAAATTTACATATACAGTTATATGAATTTCACAAAAAAAAATATATAATTTTAGAAATTATAAGAAATAAAAAAAGACAATTTACTTTTATTGACGTATTTATTTTAAATTCCCCTCCCCCCACATTACTGTCAGCATAAAAGAAATTATAAGTATAAAAAATATCATGTTTATTGTAAAATTAAAGTTTTCAATGAGGAACTTTATAGTTATGGAGGAGTAATTTTAAGTTAATCAAACAAATAAATTTTCAATGACATGGATGTGATTGCTTTTCTTTGGATAAAAGTTCAATATTACAATTACATTACTGTGATCATAACTTCCGTGAACTGAGAAAACTAAACCTAAAAACATAGAAAAACTCACCAGATCAATCAGACCAGTGCTTGCGGTCATCAGCTGTGTTTTGTTTACAAAATGGGCTCCTGTTTCTTGCTGTGGCTGCGAGAGGGCAACACTTATTCTGGATATCTCATCGTTTGAATTAAAATTCTCTCTCTCGCCCACTCTCACTTTGCCTACGCCTTTCAAAACACAGTCACTGAATTCGCAGAATATATATCGTAAATTCATCCATGCCACTTGATATTATTTTATCTTAACACTCTCTCCTTCTCAGTCTCTCATGACATGTCCCACGGAACCCCATCAAGTTCTCGCGGAACACGGTTTGAAAACCCCTGGCCTCTGATGGGAATGTATATGTGATTGGGAGGGATTTGTAGGTCTATTATTAGTACGGCTATTAATCCCCTTGTGCTCATCAATACGAATTTGAAGTTTGTGTGCAGTCATGCCAACGTACGACGATGCGCAATCGTCACATGTATATTTGTAAATAACCAATGAGCACAAGGCTTTTGGAATTATATCTTTAAATTTGAAAAAGGAATATAATTTACGTTTTAATGTGTAAATACATTTAACAGAAATTTGCGGATAAAATCTATTGATCAGTTTACTAATTTTCCTCTTCAACACGAGACTCTCGGGTCCACAGTAAGGAAGTTTAAAATGTACAACCTTCTTCTGTACTGTAGTTACGACGATTTTATATTAGTTTTATTAGAGAATTTTAAGTTCATAAATCTTTTTATTACCCAAGTTTAGAAGGGAAACCATTACCTAGTAAGAACTTTTTAAGAAATTCCAACTCGGCATGAAGAAGATGGTAGTTGGAGCAAATTTCGTATGAACGGTATAAGAGGGTAAGGATAAGATTATGCTTGTACTTAAGTGGTGCAAAACTGTCAAATTTCATTCCCAAGCCTGTGAAAGTGGGTATGCGAAAAACTGATGTTACGAAGTGATTATTGCTACGCGTAATATTTATGTCCAAGAATAGCAAAGAATGATCGTTTTCCATTACAGAAGTGAATTCGATCTTATGATATTTTGAATTTAAATGTTAACGAAAAAGTTCAATATGATCGCAATATTAAATAGAACAAAACAATCGTCTACATAAGGACGAAAGAAGAAGATTGGTTTAAAATGCTGGGGACACTCCTCCAACCACTTTTTCATGGTAAGAGAGGAATAAATTTGCAAAGGTGGGTTCGAGGGGGTCCCTCCCCCTTGATACTTCGTCTGTTTATACGTATTGTTCATTATTGAAAATGACGACGCGGTCTTTTAGTAGCAATTTCAAGGACCCACCTTGGCAAATTTATTCTTTCGTCGTCATTTCGTGGACCGATTGTTTTATTCTATTGAAATCTTCCGACCTATTAAATAATATCTTACCCTCCATAAGATTTATTCAAGAGGTTTGAACAAAATGTGTATATTCTCTCTTTGGATATTCAAGTTATAAAATCTAATAATAATAAAAAATGTGAGTTTATTGTTTTCAGAAAAACCACTCGCTCATTTTAACTCTTATTTTCATTGGCTTTCGTCTCTTATTTCCTTCACAAAGAGAGGCATCCTTATTGGTATGTTTTTAAGAGCTTTTACGATTTGAAGCCACTCGTATTTGGATGCGAGTTCGCTAATATTAAAGAATCTTTTACTAAATTAAGTTACTACAATATTTTTATTGAAAAAGCACTTGGTGCTGTTAGAATTTTTTTTTATAAGTATAACGTCTCTACTATAAGGATTTTAAAGAGGTTTTTTTTTGGTTGTTAAATTCAGTTCAGAGTCATTTCGTAATAGTTTGCCATCCGGTCTTCATACAGTTTCTAAAGTACCCTACCACTGCTCGTACTTTTTTAGAAGGGACCAACCACCGGAGCGGGCCTCTAACACTGGGGTTTACAAAATCCCATGCTTGAATTGCTTTAAATCATAGATTCCCAACCGGTGGGCCATGGTGGATTTTCTAGTGGGCCACAACTGTGTTTGTAATGCTTCAAAATAAGTCAGATATATTACAAAAAATATCCTTATATATATGGGCCACCACCATTTATGACCATCAAAAGTGGGCCACCATAGTAAAAAGGTTGGGAATCACTGCTTTAATGTTATATTGGTGAGACCATTGACTTTAAACGTCGCCTTTATCAGCACAAATATATACACTAAATATTGCTGATGATAAGACTCAACCTTACATGAACGTCACTTAGAATGTGACTATGATATAAATATTAATAATTCTTATCTTCTTAACTGACTGACACAGTCCCATTTGATAAAAAAAAAAACCGATAATTTTAAGGTTAAAAGCGGTCTATTTTCCTTACATTTTTTAACCAACTTTTATTTATCCAAAGATTCTTCTTTACGGTCTGTATCCAGACGTTTTCAGTTGCCAGAGGCATAACGTTTCTTGAACTCTCTTCTGTGTGCACTTTCTATCACTTCTGCCTGAACGAAGTACCTTCGAAAAGTTTTACAGTTGCTTTTTAAACTAATTTTATTTCTTTTAAATTTTCTTTTAGGGGTTTTAGAATTTTGGAATTTGTACGGTTATAGTATTTTCTAAATTATACATATATATATATATAATATAATAATGTGTGTGTGTGTGTGTGTGTGCAAAACACACACACACACACACACACACACACCGTGCATGGAACAAGGAACTCTTCTGGGAAAACTAAATCCACTATAGTCTGGTAAATGACAAACACTATAGTTTTTCTCTTTCATAATGTTAGCCCGACGTGGGCAACGGGTCACTCGCAAAGAGGCCCCAAAATATAGGTTCCCTTTATCAGCTATGTGCCAAGCAGATAGGATCCAGCTTTGGGACAGGATCTAGGGTTTAGGAACCATATATATTATATATATAGGGTGGCGCAAAAGTCGCGCATCATAGGAATTTTCAGTGTTGATTATAATTTTTTTTTTTTTCTTTAGGTAGGGAGTGGCTGCGAAATTAACAATAGACGAGAGGGTGAGCTTGGTTTTAATGTATGGAATGCCAGGTACAACAAATCGATGAATCGGTACAGAATTTAAATCTGTACCCTCGGTGGTGTAGTGGTTAGCGTCGCTGACTACAAATCTATCGGCCCCGGGTTCGAAACCCGACGGCAGCCGGCGCGCAGCAAAACCCAGCTGTTCAGCCTTCCACACAATAAAGAAAGTGGTTGGTAGATAAATGGGTACCCTAAGTGGCCTAGTGGTTAAGACGCTGGGCTGCTGCTGATGGGGCGTGGTTCGGATTCCACGTTAAACTGTAGGTCTAAGGTAGAGTGAAAAGCTTGACCTTCGTCAGAATGAACAATTCGGGCGGAAGCTAACCAAAGGTTATATATATATATATATATACTGTATATTATGTAATAATAAAACGCATGAACACACGTGGTTTTTGTATCAACCAAAACACTCGTGTTCATGCATGTTATTCCATCTATAGGACCCCAATGGTATACGACAGATATTTGAATTAAATTTTGCCAGTACCTCGAATGCGCGAGGGTTAACATCGTAAAATTCTCTGGACGCGAAAGCGTTGTTCTCTCGGTCGTATAAATATATGACAAGGGTGTATTAACTTTTATCCCGTTGTTGGTTTACGTCGTCGTCGTCGGCCTAGGCAAGCTACGGCTTGGGACCGTAGCGCATCTATCCGGTATAGGTTAACCTGGATGATGTAGCCATAAGCACTGCCGCTAGTTAAGTGCCAACCAGTGATTATCTCACTAGCCGTATTGAGTCCGTTAGGCGAAACTGCGACAGTACCAAAGGTGGAAAATATAACCCTTGGATTTCTATTGTTTATTTGTAAAATGGACATGGTATTAGATTAAAATAAATATTTGAATATAAATAATTAACTGACAATTGTGATATATAATTAATTATGTTTACATACAATAAAATAATACAATATACATAAAATTAGTATTAATGTGGTTCACAATTGAATTATGAGGGGTAACTAATTTAAAATGAATTTATAACTATTCCGAAATTCAAGACGGTAAAATTAACATTTATCTTGAAACTAAAATAAGAGTATTCACTACACACTCCCCCACCAGAGAGGAAGTTCAAAGAGTTCCGAACGACACAGATTTCCGCTGGACCTTTTTGGTAGCTACATGTACCTCGCTTAAGGTTGATTCCAAAAACGCAGGCTTAAGGCGATCGATAGAAACCTTGTCGACCTTGGAACCGCGCTGGATGAGGAATGATTTGCGCGTACGTCGGAGAACTTCATAGGGTCCGTCATATGGACATTGGAGAGGCCGTTTTGGGAGAGGTACACGAACGAAAACGTGGGTGCAAGATTGGAGGGCTGGGGAAACAAAGATGTTCTGTTGGCTAGTCAATCGAGGGGGAACAGGCTGAAGGGACTGCATGTGAGAGGAAAGTGTTTGAGCGAATTCCGTAGGATCACATGACTATCCCCTGCAGTGAAGTAGCCACCTGGTAGCCGCAGTGTTGTTCCATAGACTAGTTCAGCCGCTGTAGTCTTCAGATCACTCTTAAATGCAGAGCGAATACCAAGCAACACGAGTGGAAGCTTATCCATCCAATGGGAGTCTTCGTGACACATAAGGGATGACTTCAGCTGGCGATGGAAGCGTTCGACGAGGCCGTTAGCTTGCGGATGATACGCACAGGTATGTGCATGTACTGTACCCAACAAGCTGGTAAACTTCTTCCAAAGCGAAGACTCAAATTGGCGACCTTGGTCAGTGATGACTTTTGTCGGCAATCCAAATCTTGATACCCATCCATGAAGAAAGGCTCTTGCAACAGTGTCCGCTTGGATATCAGGAAGTGGGATGGCTTCAGGCCATCTGGAAAAGCGGTCGAGACAGGTGAGCAGATAACGTTGGCCTTGAATCACTGGAAGAGGGCCAACAATGTCTACATGAATTACCTCAAATCGCTGGGATGGGGGCGGAAATGCGTCAAAGGGGGACCTGGTGTGCCTTTGGACTTTGGCACGCTGGCAGGCAAGGCACGTTTTGGTCCAATGTTTGACATCCTTCCGCATCGAGGGCCAAACAAAGCGAGAGGTAACCAGGTGTTGCGAAGCACGGATACCAGGATGGGAGGGCTTATGAAGATCCGTGAAGACTGCTTGTCTGTGACATGGAGGGACATAAGGGCGAATAGCAGCTGTTGATACGTCGCAATAGAGGGGCACAGACAATCCTGGCATACTCATTTCTTGAGGGAAAGTGAGTGAGTGGAGTCTTCTCTGAGCAGGTCTTGTAGTTCCGTATCCTTATCTTGATCCTGTGCAATAGCATTCCACAGTGTAGAGCTGAGGGTAACAGAAGTAATCTCTATTCTTGAAAGTGCATCCGCTGGAGTGTTCAAGACACCTTTGATGTGGCGGATATCTGTGGTAAATTGCGAGATATAATCAAGTTGCCTGATGACTCTGGGAGAGTGGTTACAGCTGTTTTTATTGAAGACAGTGACCAAAGGTTTGTGGTCGGTAAAAACACAAAACTCTCGGCCTTCAAGGAAATGTTGAAAATGCTTCACGTTTAAGTAAATAGCAAGAAGTTCACGTCCGAAAGCACTATAACGCGTTTGGGCTGGCTGCAGCTTTTTCGAGTAAAACGCGATGGGTGCTTGTTGACCGTTAATGGTTTGTTCCAACACTCCACCGATCGCAACATCTGAGGCATCGACCGTCAGAGTTAGGGGGGCATCACTGATAGGAAATGACAGAGACAATGCACTATTGATAGCATTTTTGGCATTGCCGAACGCCTGTAAACTATCGCTACACCATACCAATTTCGTTACCTTGCGTTTGTGTGTGATCATAGCGTGTAGAGGAGCAAGAACACTGGCACAGTTTTTAATGAACTTGTGGTAATAATTTCAAACCTAGAAACCGACGTAACTCACGCTGATTATTTGGCATAGGGTAATTGTTTATCACTTCACACTTGTCCTGAAGGGGGGTAATTCCGTGCTGCGAAATCGTCGTGTGACCAAGAAATTCCAAGGTTGGCTGTGCAAACACACACTTAGATGCATTAATAGTAACACCGTATTGTTCTAAGCGTTGAAAGAGGAGTGAAAGATGTTCCTTATGTTCCTCTTCCGTTGAGCTGGCCACAAGCAAATCATCGATGTAGGCATAAACAAAGTCTAAGCCTCTGGTGACCTCATCTATAAACCTCTGAAAGGTTTGCGCAGCATTCCGTAGCCCGAACGGCATCTTCACAAATTCGAATAACCCAAATGGTGTACAAACTGCAGTCTTGGGAATATCCGAAGGCTCTACGGGAATGTGGTGGAAAGCCTTAACGAGATCTATTTTACTGAAGATAGATTTGCCGTGGAGAAGAGAGGTAAAGTCTTGGACATTTGGTACCGGATATCGGTCCGGGATGGTTGTCGAATTCAAAAATCGGTAATCCCCACATGGTCTCCAGTCTCCTGACTTCTTCTGGACCAGGTGTAGGGGAGAGGACCAACTGCTTTTGGAAGGTCTTATTATCCCAAGATCTATCATAAGCTGGAATTCCGATTTGGCAGCTTTCAGTTTGTCCGGGGCAAGACGTCTGGGTTTTGCAAACACAGGGGGACCTTTTGTTGTAATGTGATGGGTAATGGTGTGCTTAATGGTATCACCCATCTGCATCGGTTGAAGAATTCCTGGATATCGCTGGAAAAGGCACTGGTACATGGAATTAGGGGGAACGAGGGAAAGTGCAGAGTTCGAGGCGTCCGGAAGGGCAACCTGTTTGGCAAGAACAGAAAGCAGTGTGGCCTGGTCGCATAAGCGTCGCTTGTCAAGATCCACCAGGAGTTTGAAATGCTGGAGGAAGTCAGCGCCGATTATGGGATGCCGCACTTGAGCACAGATGAAAATCCACTTGAAGGATCGGTGAAGGCCCAAGTTTAGTTCACGCGACTGAGTACCGTACGTGGGTATGCGTGAACCGTTAGCAGCGTATAGAGGCGGAGATTCCGAGTGCGTATGACCAGATTTTTGAGGGAATACACTGACTGACGCTCCGGTATCGACCAAGAAATTGACACCAGAGTTCCTGTCCTTTATGAATAACAGGTTGGCAGTGCGAGTACTAGACGCCATTAGGACTCGCTGCTGGGGTTTTCCGACGAAAAATTGCAAGGGGAGATGCACTTCCTAGCCTTCTTTCCAAATTTCGAGTGGTAGAAGCAGATCTTCCCGGAACTCGAACGATGCCTCTTCGTAAATCTTGACCGAGAATGGCTTCTTTGCCGTTGATTTTGTAGCAGAGAACAAACGTGGTTGAGTCGTTGACTTAACTCTTTCACTTTCAACTCCAGTTCCGATTGTGTGTTCACGTTGTTGACCGGAGCTGTGTCAATCTCCACTACTTTGTCGGCAGTTTCTGCTAGTTTATCAACTGGAGTAGCAGGATCCATAGTGGCCAAGACACGCTGAGCTGATGGAGGAAGTTTCTGCAAGAACAACTGTCTAAAGATGTCCTTATCGAAGGTTTGTGCGCGTTCGCCTAGAGCGCACTGCATAGCCCTCAGCATTTGAGTGGGCTTACGGTCTCCAAGTTCTTCTTTTGAGATTAACTGATGTAGTTTCTCACGCTCGGAGACAGTGGTGCGGCACAGGATGGCAGACTTCAGATCGTTGTATAGGTCCTCACTCGTGGAAGTAGACACGATGACGTCACGGACTTCAGAGATGATGCTCGCTGGTAGAGAGGACAAAACATGATCGTATTTCGTCCTGCTAGCGGTGATCCTTCCCAAGTTGAATTGTGATTCCACTTGGTGGAACCAAATAAATGGATCACCCGGCCAGAAGACGGGGAGCTTTACGCTCAAGTGGGAGATGGCACCAGCGTCGTCAGGCATCTTCTCCTATGCTTGCTGACGTACAAGCAAGACGACAAGTTCCCAACGAAGGAGTGGAGGTTGAGACGAGCGCAGGCACAGAGCGCACGGGCAGGGGTGAGGGGCAGAGGGCACGAGCGACATTACAGTCTGGTCCTAGTCGCTCGGGTGAAGGGGTGATGGGCAGAGGGCACGAGCGACGTTACAGTCTGGTCCTAGTCGCTCGGGTGAAGGGGGTGATGGGCACGAACGACGTTACAGTCTAATCCTAGTCGTTCGGGTAAAAGGGGGGAATCCAACTCCGGAGTCACCAATTGTTGGTTTACGTCGTCGTCGTGGCCTAGGCAAGCTACGGCTTGGGACCGTAGCGCATCTATCCGGTATAGGTTAACCTGGATGATGTAGCCATAAGCACTGCCGCTAGTTAAGTGCCAACCAGTGATTATCTCACTAGCCGTATTGAGTCCGTTAGGCGAAACTGCGACAGTACCAAAGGTGGAAAATATAACCCTTGGATTTCTATTGTTTATTTGTAAAATGGACATGGTATTAGATTAAAATAAATATTTGAATATAAATAATTAACTGACAATTGTGATATATAATTAATTATGTTTACATACAATAAAATAATACAATATACATAAAATTAGTATTAATGTGGTTCACAATTGAATTATGAGGGGTAACTAATTTAAAATGAATTTATAACTATTCCGAAATTCAAGACGGTAAAATTAACATTTATCTTGAAACTAAAATAAGAGTATTCACTACACCGTCTCGTAGTGTGATGGTAGCACTCGTTACTCCTACTCAAGATGTCTCGAATTCGAATCCTAGTTGAACATTGTTTCACACACACACACACACACATATATATATATATATATATATATATATATATATATATATATATATATATATATATATATATATATGCTGCAAACCCACAAGGAAAAACAAAAACGATTCCAAGGCCTTTCGTGTATTCAAAGGCCTTGGAATCGTTTTTCTTTTTCCTTGTGGATTTGCAGCATTCATTCATTTCACGTGTTTTATTGTGAAATTCATCCCATATATATATATATATATATATATATATATATATATATATATATATATATATAGGGCGTCCCAGAAAAATGTATACACACTTTAACAGCTGATAGCTCAATTGATGTTTCTTTCTTTCCAAGTTAAACCCATTAGAATTAATAATGGCAGTCAGACTAAGCTTTGAACAAAGGAAATTCATTCTAAAATGCTACTGGAAGTGTGAAAACGCAGTTGAAGTGCAAAGACAGTTTAGGAGGGAGTTTCAAACAGATCCACCAACGCGACTTACCATCACTCGAATTAGAGATAAGTTTGAAGCCGATGGAACTGTTCAGAATGTCCACAAGAAGCGTTCCGGAAGACCACGGACATCGACAAGCCCCACAAAGCAAGAAAGAGTACTGGAAACGTATCACCAAAGTCCAAGAAAATCTGTGCGGCAAGCGAGTCGTGAGGTAGGAATTTCAGAATCGTCTGTCCAACGCATTTGAAGCGCTGTCAATGGAAAAGTTACATTCCAAGATTAGTCCATGCTATTAATGAAGATGATGATGATCCGGACCGAAGAGTGGAGTATTGCGAGTGGTACTTGGCACGATGTGGATGTGGATTGGACGAAGGGGTTTCGTAGAATACCCTCCGCGTTCACCAGACCTCACACCACTAGACTTTTTTTATGGGGATACTTAAAAGACAAAGTCTACGCTAAAACCTGCAACAGTCGCTGAATTGAGAGCAGCCATTGAACGAGAATGCACACAAATACCAAACGAAATGTTTCGTGATGTTTGCGATTCCATTGCTTCGCGTTATCAGCAGTGCCTGGACCAGAACGGACGTCAGTTTGAAAACAGGCGTTGACAAAACAATTAAATAATGTCTGTAGATTCTATTACATTTTGAAAATGAAATGTATTTTAATAAACACTGCCTTTATAAGTATTTAAAGTGTGTATACATTTTTTTGGGACGCCCTGTATATATATATATATATATAATATGATGTTACGCCCAAACACTGAAATCGCTCAGTGAGCAAAAAAAAACAGTCACAACGCGTTGTGGATGCACCTAAGTGACCACACACCGATGTTAGATATTTTTTTCGCTTCATGGCCGTTCTCAAACAACCGCAACGCGTTGTGGACGATTCGGACATGACCACAACGTGTTGTGGACGATTTGAAACGACCAACACCGATGTCTGTCATCAAACTCTATTTAAACACGATGTCTATTGAAATGATATAAACACGACGTATATTTATCAACGTATTCACCGATTAAAAAGCAAAGTTAAGCAGATATGCTAGAAAAAAGATAAAGTCCTTTAAAAAATGATTATCAATAATTTTCCCATAGGTTTCGATTAATTTTAAGCAACTTTAGAATGAGACGTAAATGTAAAAATTAACCAACTGGTTAGGTTAACTGAATGCCCAGTTAGGTTAATTGTACGCCCTTGACGATTGATTAGGTTAAGCCGTGATATTTTCGTTAAATATCAATAATTTTCAAATCGTCCACAACGCTTTGTGGTCATATCCGAATCGTTTAGTCTACAACGCGTTGTGGTTGTTTGAGAACGGCCATGAAGCGAAACAATATGCAACATCGGTGTGTGGTCACTAGGGATGGAAAATAACCAAAAAGTATAAAACCGGTTTTCACTGTCGCTATATTCTTAAAGCCTGTTTTTACCGGTTTTCACCGATGGGATTCTGTATGCTTTTTAGGGAGGTAAATGATCAAAATATTAAACAGAAATAAGATTATAATTGATTCAATCAAGTATGTGTAACATTTGAATTAAAAAATTTATTATCGAACTTGATTTTTGAAATAACACTTGAGAAAACAAAGAGCATTAAGTGTCTGATCTGACATTCTTGATCGAATCTTTGTGACGAATAAACCAGCAGCTGAAAACACACTCTCGGACTCTACGCTGGTGGCTTTTATTGTAAGCAACGCCTCGTACATTCGATCCAAATTTTCGCTTCTATTCAAAGTAGCTTCAAAATATTTGAATTCATTGTTTACGTCAAAGGTCTCAGAAGAATCTTTCTTGGGTTTCATTTTCAGTTTGTTCATCTCACACATGTACTCGTTCATAAGTTGATCGTCATCATTTACTTCACGACCTGAGCTGCATTGTGAATCTTCGAGTTTCGAAGCAATTGATTGGACTTGGTCGTCTGGTTCTGAAATCTGGCAAGCTTCTGGAAAAAGCCTCTTAAATGTATGATCCGCATACTTCTTAAGTGCTTGTCTTGAAGGAAAGAGGAACGGTGCTGATGACTCATTTTTCAAGACCTCGGGTTGTGGAGAAAACCCAGCAAGGCGACAGCTTCTTTTTGTCTTCTCGATGAGTAGCGATCAATGAGACACTGACGTAGCTCAAAAGCTAAAGGATTGTTTTTGCTTTCAAATTTATCCAAAATGAACTTCATGGAAGATTCAGCTTTGAGCAAATTTGCATCTTCGGAACAGAGTCCTTTCAAAACAATTTCCAGTGGACGAAGCGTGTCAAAAGAGGCTCTTTAGAGCATTCCATTCTTCATCTGAAATGGTCTCGGTTGAGCGTATCACTCTGAGGGCCTTTGGAATGCAATTTTTGAGTTTCAAAAATCCTTCTATCATGGCCAAAAGACTGTTCCACCTCGTTCTACAGTCAAGGATAAGCTTCATTTCCTTTCCATTAAATTCATCTTTGACAAAATCCTGCAATCTCTCATTTTTCAAAGGAGACTTTCGAAATATGCGGCAGATTTTTCTCACCTTATTTATTACTTTTAAGTAATCTTCTCGAAGTTTTGGAAGAACAATTACGTCATCTATGTCGGACTCAAAAATTGTATCAGTGCATAAAATTTCACTCATCTTCGCTTAACTCATGTGCAGAGTGTTCATCTTCTTCGATGGCTTCATCTTCAGGGGTAGGGTCACTTTCCCCTTCAACTGAATTTTCAGCAGTTTTTGAATACAAGATATCCGAAACCGCGAGATGTATAGCATGTGCAATGCATTGCTGGTGATCAGGTACTATTTCTCTTCCAAATTTGACCATTACTGAGGCACCGTCGGTGGTGCAACCCACGATATGCTTATCTAGGTCCAAGTCAAAGTCTTCCAATCTTTTCCTAACGATTGCAATAGTTTTGGTGCTATCGAGAGAACCATTTATTTTCACGAGACCAAGAGACCAATGTTGATTTTCATCATAAACATTAATATTAATATATCTTTGGTTTTGCAAAGATGTATACTCATCCATAGTTAATAAATAGCGGATTCCTTGTCTCACCTGATTCTTGAAGTAGTTGACCAATTCATGTTTCTTTTTCTCATAAAAACTAAGCACCATTTTTCTGACACCATTATGGGAAGTTGGATGAGGCTTGTCGTATTTTATCTTTCTTAGGCTTTCTTGAATGAATTCACTTTTAGCAATTGATTGGAAACTCAGTCCATCTACACACGCAAGTTTCGAAATTTCCTCTTCTATGGACTTTTTTTGCACAAACTCTTCCACTGTTCTTTGTTTCTTCAATGGCTGATTAACCTGGTCGATGTTTATGCCATGAATATTTTTTGTGGGATGATAAACTTGAAGTAGAACCTCCACAACACTTTAAAACTTTGTGTGACATGTCATACACTCTGCTTCTTGTTTATTCTTACGAGTGAAATGATACCAAGCATTTGATTTCTTTGACATGATGGAGTATTAAATCTTAGAATCTTAACTGATCAATGTGTAATCATCCACATAACATTCAAGACTTCAAGCATCAGTTATTTACACTTATAAACAAACAAACAAAACGATACGAAACAATGCAAAACGTAATTACTATGTTTTTAATCGTTTGGAAACGTTTGTTTCATAGAAAATGGACCAAAGTGATCGGAGACTTGGGCAAAAATGTGAAAACCGGTTCTTATCGTCGGTTTCGGTGATGATTAAAAATTTTCATCACCGGTTAAAAACCGGGTTCCATCTCTAGTGGTCACTTAGGTGCATCCGCAACGCGTTGTGGCTGTTTTTTTCGCTCACTGAGCGATTTCGATGTTTGGGCGTAACATATATGAGAGAAAATTTATCGTTTGAAAATTTGTGAACAGAAACGTTACTCTGAATAATTTAAAGGGGAGCAAAAGAGGATAAAAATGACAGGAGATTAACAGTCTTAATTATAGAGAGTATTCTGTATACAAAAAGGGGTAGAACCTTTCGTTCGAAGGATGGATTAACAGTTTGCTGTACACAACAAGCTTCTATAATATGTATTTTGTTGAATGCATGATTTATCCTCGTTACCTACAGCTTGCGAAGCCCTGCGAAGCTTCGAGATTCGATGTTATTTCGAATCGGGAGAGAGGATTCGATTAGATTCGTTAGCTTGGGCTCCGATTCGATATTTTCGAATCCCCATTAAGTCCGGTAAACAACATCAGTGATGTTGTTTTGAAGAACACTTTAGTAAATAAACACTTCTTTTTACTTAGATTATAATTCAATCTACAGGGTGTCCATAAAGTCGTGCATCATAGGAAAATACATTTATTTTGTTTATTTAATTTGTTTTATTTATTTGTTCGAAATGATTCCCACCAATCTCAAAACATGTTTGTAAACGAAAAAGCAGGTTTCTTTGAATGTTCCTCAACATATTTGGCGTGATGGAGACATAAATAAATAGACATTGCTTATGTTCCTATGATGCGTGACTTTATGGACACCCTGTATATATTGAGACCAATCTCTTGTGCAATAACACTCTTTATCATACTTTAATACCATTGTTCCTCCTCATGATCAAATACTTAATAGATTTTTTTTAGAAGTATTTACTTTGTTCTCAAGAAGATTTAATTAATTTTATGCTTATTACTAATTGTGTGTAGAAGCACTCTAATCTATGTGTGTATCAGTTGATTCGGTTCCAGATTCGATTCGAATTGTTTGGGATGATTTGATTCGAGATTCGATTCGAAAAAAATTGTGATTCACAAAGCCAATCTCAACGTAAATTTGAGCATTTTTAATGTATTATGCTGGATGCTGATATTGTATATACACCGGACTTATAGAGTTAGGCCCCAAGCTTCGTAGTGGCATTACAATTTTAGTTTATATATATAAGTTTCTAAGTCTAGGCTAATACCAAACTTTTTTAATTGCATGAAACTGTTTCTGACCTATCTTCGATAGGCTTAGCCCAAGCTGTTACTGCTCGGCCCTAAACCTAACTGAAATGGAGTGACTATAAGCTGGGCCCACTCAAGGCCTAAGTTAAGATAACCATAAATTAAACATGCCCGTAGTCCCTGGCTACTAATGATATTAAGTCTGAACTAATATTTAGAAAATAAGACGTAATCATTATGCCTACATTATTAAACCTACTTTTATGTATGTCTGGGAAAATAACTATGATGTGTGTCTACAGTCCTATTGAAAATTTTTCGCAAATAAGAAGTTAAGGAAAGTGAACTAAGTATAAACATTGTATATTTGAACAAAAGTATACATACAATATATCGGGTGGCCCAAAAAAAACGCCTTTAGATTTGAACATCAATAACTTCAAAAATATGCAGTTCACACTTCCAAAATTTACATAGCTTTTATCTTAATCTGTTGCTAAGCTATCATAAAAATTTCAGACCTCTACATAAAATACTTTTTCCACAGTTGAGGGAACAATGAGGTATGGTGAAAAAAACGAATATCATAAACTGAAAAAATTTTATTATTCACATCTAACATTTAATGTTTAAACATTGGCATTTTGAATGGTATCAGATACAGAAATGGCAAATTTGTTACAGTTTACAATACGTTTTCGAAAATCCCACCGTCAACCTCAATGCACTTTGCAACTCGTGTGCGAAGATCGCGTGTTGTTCGTCTGAGTTGATCTTGACGTTCCTTTATGCGGGCAGCAGCATCCAAAATGCGCGTGAGCAATTCGTCTCGTGTATCCACCTTTCTTTTGTAAATTTGACTTTTCATCCACCCCCGATTGGCTTATGTTACATGCTTACATTACAGCTTACATGGTTCAAGGTTATAGGGGAGGGAAGGGGGAGGAAGAGCTGCTCGCGCATCAGATTCAAACAGCTCTATCTCCGTAACCATTCAGAATTAGACACATGTTCATATGAACTTTTTTTCTCACAATGACCGATACTATCACCTCCCGAAGTATTGACCTTTCCTCCTGAAACACCCTATATATATATATATATATATATATATATATATATATATATATATATATATATATATATATATATATATATATCAGTGGCGATTTCTTAATGAATGCAACGCATGCAATGCATGTGTTAAATATGTTCTCTTTTCAGATCTAAGTAAGGATTATAATTGACAAAAATAATTTTCAGAAACTAAAAATAGTCTAAGGCTTCAATCACGCATGTACTGGCTATTGGGCGGTGTAAACAAAATTATGTCTTATTTCATTAGACAATTAAGAACATTTTTCTGTACACAGATCGAAATACTTGTAGCTAAAGCATTCACTAATTCAGTCTGGGTACAGAAAAATGTTCTTAATTGTCTAGTGAAATAAGACATGATTTTGTTTACACCGCCTTGCCTTGGGCAATTTTTTAAGGAGACTTCTCACTATCCATAAGATATTTTTTTTCAGCCTCATAGCTAAATTCAAAAGGCAATATGTTTTAAAATATGCTTAGAAAATTTACTTAATATTTTTACTAAAAATAATTAAAAAGCTTTGTTCTGATTTTTTTTAATTAATGAAAATACGGCATGCATTCAGTTTTATAGGTGCATTCACCAAAAAGTAACATCTGGCAATTCTGACAAGGCTTCTTTCCAGTACCACAGCCGCAAGCATCCACTTGTGTTCGGTGTTCCCTTTTGTGATTTAGTTATTTTGGATAATCAGTTAAATAAATTATAGCATTGTAGTGCCCATAATGACTGACGATGTGTTTAATCAATTGAAGACTAGAAGATTTTACTCACTCTCTTTTGATGAAAAAAAGCGCATATTGAATAATGGCAGACCGATTCCACATTTGAATTTAAGCAAAGAAAATAAAGGCTTCACTAGGAAATTTAATCCTAAGCTGTATGATGATGTTCCCTGGTTATGTGGAAATATTTCAAATAACAAATTGTACTGTTGGTCGTGTTTCCTATTTTCAAGAGATAACTCTGTGTGGAATTCTGTTAGTCGTGGATACGACGATTTAAACAATTTACATACTGCAATTTCTCGCCATGAAAAATCTCTTGCTCACATAAATGCATTTGTTGATCTTAAAACATTTGGAAAGTCAGAAAGAATTGATTTAATACTCGACAAGCAGAAATCAGTTGCCATTTCCAGACATAACGAAGAAGTTAATAAGAATCGAGAAATTTTGAAACGTTTGATTAGGATAACATGTTTTTTAGGTATGCAAGAATTAGCATTTCGCGGTCACAATGAAGAAGAAAACGCTGACAATAGGGGTAACTATATTGAATTGGTATTTTGTATGGGAGAATTCGATGAAAAGCTTCAAAACCATTTAAAAACTGCGACTGTTTTTAAGGGAACATCATCTGCTATTCAGAATGACATAATTCAATCTATTAGTGCAGTTATGTTAGAACAAATAAAACGTGAGCTTATCGACTGCATGTATGTGGCGATTTTATTAGATGAAACACCTGATGTCAGCTGTTTTTCTCAACTCTCTACTGTTGTTCGTTATGTTAATAAACATGGAGAGATTTGTGAACGATTTATAAAATTCAATGACGTCAGCAATGATAGAAGTGCAGGAGCGATTTCTGATTTATCTATAAGGCAACTAGGTGAACTGGGCTGTTTGAAAAAATTAGTTGCTCAAACCTACGACGGTGCTGCTGTTATGGGGAGCGATCTTAATGGAGTACAAACAAAGATTAGAGAAACTGTACCAGAGGCTATTTTTCTTCACTGCTACGTCCATAAACTTAACCTTGTTTTATCCCAAGCCGTCGCTGAAATTTCCGAATGTAATAATTTTTTTTCAGTATTAGGAAGTTTGTCATCATTTTTCAGCAGTTCAACTAAGCGAACTTCAATGCTTGACAAAGTTGTTGGAAAGCGTTTCCCTAAACTGGCTCCAACGCGGTGGAACTATTCATCTCGTCTAGTTGAAAGAGTTAAGGAAAATAAAGAAGATATAATAGATCTTTTAAAAAGCATTCTTGAAAACCCAAAGAAATTTAGTGAAAAAACAAAAAATAGTGCACGCGGATTGCTTGCTGGTATCGATACTTTCGATTTTAATTTTTTATTAGAAGTATTTTCTTCAATTTTTCCTTTTACTGAATATCTATTTAATGTGCTGCAAACAAAATCTATGGATATTGTGTATAGCTCAATCACCGTTGAAAGCACTATGAAAAAAATCAAACAAATAAGGGATACAAAATTTGCAGATATGTGGGACTTGATAACAGAAAGATGTGGTGAACCTGTATGTAAAAGGAAACAGAGTCTTTCTCCACAAGAGAAGTATAGTCACCTATTTCATGAAATATTCGATAATATACTTCTTCAAATGAAAGAGCGTTTCAGTTCAATGGAAAAATTGGAATTCATTGAGCTTTTAGATTGCAAAAAATTTGAGTTCTATGATGTTACTTTCCCAGAGAGCTTTTGAATCTTTGAAAAGAAGCTACAATTCATTTTTTGAGTTTCCTCGTCTCCGTTCTGAATTGTGTGTTTTATATTCGCAAAATCTTTTGCCAAAAAGAATGTTGCTGAGCTCCTAAAATATCTACTGGAAAGCGAAATGCACAAAGGTCTTAAGGAAATATATAAATTGACGAATTTGATTCTAACTATACAAATATCGACAGCAAGTGTTGAGCGATCATTTTCTGCGCTTAAAAGAATTAAAGTTATTTACGGAGTTCCCAAAGTGAAGAAAGGCTATCTAATCTTGCCTTAATTTCAATTGAAAAAAATTTCCTCAAGAAGCTTATGGAGAATCGAGAGTACTTTTACAATTTGGTCATCGAAGAATTTTGCAGGAAAACTAGGAGAGCAGAATTTCAATTCAAATAATGCTTCACAATTATTTAAGGTAAATTTTAAATTTGTATCTTTTTCTTTAGATCAATTCGGTAACTACTATATATAAATATGTCTAATTTTTTGTTCGCATATTTAAGCCTAACATTAAATGAACTTTCCTTCAAAGAGGTCCCCAAAAGTTTGTAAAACACCTTTAACTTGCTAAGTTCTATGTAAACAATATGCAAAGTTTGGGCAAGAGGGTTAGCCGGATGTTTTTCTTCCATTCCATAACATTGCATGCCTGAACAAAAATGTCACGAGTCGCCACTGATATATATATATATATATATATATATATATATATATATATATATATGGTAATGATAATGACAATGATAATGTTTGTTTATAGGCAGGAGAAGATCCCCCATAAAATAAAAATGTACAGTATTCATTAAGGTAATCAACGATACAACTAAATTAAACAATATATTTAAAAACGTGTGAATTTAAAAAACATGCGTACAATTTACAGACGTAAAATGAACGAAGAAAAACGAACTGAAATGGTGAATAAAGTGTCACAAAAAAAAGGAATATGAAAATCGATGGAATAACGGAGATAATGAAAACAGGTTTTCTCGTACGATGAACAGTAAATGAGAATGAAATCCAATTCTGTTTTTCCAATCATTACGCGCATGCGCGAAGAACACGCGAATGATATCCTGAACGTTCATACGAAAATATGAAACTGGATCTTAATCCAGTATGGAGCACAGTGGGAAAGAATCTTAAACTACCCCCGTGCCAAACTTTAGGAACCACGCGTATTATCGCAGCCATTATGGTTAATTGATCCGTCTTCCACTTTCATAAAATCTTTAATGAGGCACTCCTTCGTAACGTCAAACGTTGGATGACGGAGGGAACTTACAGCTTTACGCGGGAACCATGGGTCGCTACATCATCTAGACGCGGAAGATAGCCACCGATCCAGTAACTACCCAAACCCAATGTCACTTAACTTCGCTGAGGTGACTGGAAAGGTGGATATGAACAATGAAAGTTAATTAAAGAAAAAGTTAGTCTTAATTTTAGGCAGGAAATAACTTTTGTGCAAAACAAGAGACCAAGTTTTGGAATCCAGCTGAAAAACATTTTTTTTTTATCTCGCTTTAACCCTTTGAGGACCGAGGGACATATTTGTCCCAACGGAAATAATAATATAAATTGTACAATGATGCAACGTTTCTAAACGATATAGGTATCGTTTAGTTGTCGGAAAATTAACCCAAATATGGGTCATTTAAGTGACTATAGTTACTAACATATCTAATCGTAAATAACAATAAAACTTACACTTTTAAGTTCAAAGAAATGTATACCGATCATCAAGGGGTTATGACTCATGATTTTTAGATTTTAACAATCCGATTAGTTGTACCTCATTTGAAATTTGCAGTCCAGTCCTCGCCTGATTTAGCGAAACTCGTTAGAAAGTCTTAAAATGTTCAGAGACGAGTAATAAAGTTAAGACCAGAAGAAGGTAACGGCTCCAAACTAAAAAGAATAGCTCGACTTTGTTATATTTTATACTTTATATATATATATATCAAATTCTGGACAAGTGTGCTCGTTCGTACGAAAGCGGCATTTCAAGATGAAAATAATGGCAAAAAATTACAAACGCTTAAACTAACATTCTTTAATTACCAAACGTTTCGCGAGTCTTTTTTATAGGGGTCGGGGGGGGGGGGGGGGGGGGGTCTTTCAATCCTTTGTAAGCTGACCTGTGAAACTGATCTAAAACGTGTGGAGTCAATTTACATTTTTAATAATAAACCTACTCTAAATGATTAAGGTAAAGTTACTGAATTGAATATTGTAAGTTACGAATACCACTGAAGATGGGAATCAAGACTCCCAAAACGTTTGGTAATTAAGGAAAGTTAGTTCAACCGTTTGTCGATATATATATATATATATATATATATATATATATATATATATATATGTGTGTGTGTGTGTGTGTGTGTATGGGTGTCCCGTAAGTCTGGAACCATAGGGCAAAATGATAAAAACGGCAATAAAAACGCCGAAGAGACTTTTGGGGACTGTTTGTGAAATGAGCGAGGATGGTACCGGCTGTGTCATCGTCGGTGGATGTCCTCGGAGGACCACTGCGTGGTTTATCTCCTATGGATCCCGTTTCCCAGAACTTTGCTACAAGTTTGCCGACACAACTGTGTGTTATTGGCGCGCGGTCCGGATGCAATTTGTTAAATTCCTCAGCGACCTCCCTCTGACTGCGATTTCCTACGAGCAGAATTACCTGGATGCGTTCTTCCTTACGCAGACATTATGGGCACTTGCATAAACGGAAAAACATGAATTACTTATTTTACCCTATGGTTCCAGACTTATGGGACACCCTATATATATATATATATATATATATATATATAATATGGGGGTGGATGAATTTCACAGTTGGCTCTGTCTACTCGACTGGATGTAAACTGTTACTCAGTTTATATATAAAGGTCAAACTGGGAAAACTTTAGACGTCAAAATAAAACAGCATAAATATGTGCGTAGGACGGCAAATAATTCTAATGCATTGTTTACCCTTATGTCTAAATATAACCATCTATCTATAATATAGCTGAGGCAGAGTCTGTCAAAAAAATTATTTCAAAAGCTGAAATCGGATACCAAAGATTTTGAAAAGAAATTATTAAGGCAGTGAAAGCTTAATATTTAAGTTGACGAGGAACTTTTGTGAAGCTTAACAATTGGCCCTCCAAGTAATTGCGGGACAGAAGGCCCCAGCACCGCAGGTCTAGTTAAATGGGCTCGTAGGGCCCATTTTAGCTAGTAGTATTAACTGGGAACGTTCTAAAATTCTTGTTAAAGATAAAGAAAACTTGAAAGGACCATTCTTGAATGTGTATTCACATGCTTTATAAACGTATAAAATGGACATCATCATGTTAAAATATCCTTTTCCTTTAATCAGTACGTATTAATTTTTTGCTAATCCCTCGTAACTATTTTGTTTACACTGTACAGAGATGTATATTTTTGCTTTCTTGCCTTTTTTCTTTATTCCCTGACGAGGTGTACTGTTGAATACACGAAAAGCCTTAGAATAGATTTTAATTTTTCCTTGTAGATGTGCATTATATATTATATATATATATATATAGGGTGGCCAGTAAGTCCCAATCGGTTATAATTAAAGCGAAAATACAAAAAATCAAACAAAGTAAAAAGTTTAAAATAAGTTTAGAAATATTTATTGATGATTGAAAGTGTAAAATATAAGAATCTCGACGAATATTCTTTCCTTAGTAATCGATTACGTCAGTGAGAGCTTCGCTAGATTTCCGTTTGAGATATATCTGCAGTAAAATCACAGAATAACACGTGATCTTATTAATAAGCAAACAAACACCGGGAAAAGGAAAAAGAAACACGAAATCCGAGCGCTTTCGTGATATATTCACATCTCTATTTCTTTCTTGTCCCTGAAGATGTGAATAATACTTTTTTCGGAATAAGTGACACGAAAGAATGCTTATATCTTACTTGAGCCTTACTTCATGTCTTCGAACGACGGTTCAGGATCGAACTGCGGTCGATCCCTCTGCATATATTTCCTTGGATATCTTTGTGTCATCTACGAAACACGATGCAACACTGTCACTAATATCTGCACCAATGTCTGTAGTCATTATGATAAACAGCAAAGAAGCTAATACTGTACCTTGTGGGACAGAGCTGAAGACTTCTGAGATTTCAGATCTAACTCCATTACTACCACTCTTTGTGTTCTTCGAGTCGGAAAATTCAATATTCATCGTCCCAACTTTCTAATAATTCCTGTATTCTTAAGTTCGTGTGCTATAATTCCATGATGACATTTATCAAAAGCTTTACAAAATCGGTATATATTATATCTATATTTTGGCCTCGACTCAATGTATCCAGTATTTTCTCTTGGTGGTCTGATAACTCATAGGCATGGTCTTCCATTTTTTTTTTCTAGATAGTAAGTAATTTTGCCTCTAATTCACGTTCAAAGCATTTTATAAGGTGGGAAGTGAGAGCTACTGGCTGGGAGTTCTTAGTTCTGTTAACTCCTTTAAATAAGTCTTCAAGTGGCTTAGCTATACTCTCTTAGCATTTCTTGAGAAATGCGTGTGTTAGGCTCTGATGCCTAATTTTTCCGTGTTTGTGAGAGAGCCTTCATTATCATCTCTTTCAAGAATGCAAAGTCCATTAATGGATCGTGTCCCTATTGATTTGTATCTGTCAAAGAATTCATCCGCATTTTGAATTTTCCATCCTTTAACGGACTAATACCCTATTTACATTTCATTTTTCTCTCTTCTTTTTGCGAAGACGTAAAGGTATTTTAGTTTTTTTTCATTTGTTCTGCTCCGATTTCGTCCTCGTTTGCTTTGTGAATGAATAATTGCTTTAAGTCTAGAATAATTGCTTTAAGTCTAGTTCTGTTCGTGTAGTTTTTATTACTAGCTTTAGTCTCCTTGCTTCAGTTCTGCATCCGTGGATATTTTTTATGATTTGTTTCCGTTGTCGAAATGCTGTTTAGATTTTTCTGTAGAGTTCGCTACGTCTTCTTTTTTTGTCTCTTCGGAACATGCTTCAATAATTAGTTTCGTTTTCTATATATGATCATTAGTATTTCTTCGAGTTTTTTGCGAAGTAGCAATTCCCAGTCTACTTTCATTAATTCTGAATTTATACTTCACCAATCTACTTTTATTATTCATATTTAATCCTTCAAATATTTTTTCTCTCTCTTGATCGAATGTTTGGTCTTCTGGCTTAGGATTTTATTTGTTATCAATTAGCTTATGATCAGAAAAATTGGTTTGCGTTCCATTTGTATTTATTATTGTGTTAGTTGTTTGTCAAAATTAAATCCAAGACGTTCTCTTTTCGAGTTGTTACACATTTCCTAGATAAGAGCGTAATTTTCCATACTATCAAATAGCATTCTTGCCTGAATTTTATAGTCCTTTCTGATGCTACCGTGGAACTTATCAATGGTATATAATTCAATTTTATTTCCATTTCATGAAGAGAAAGTTAAAATTCCCACAAATTAATATATTTGGTGCTGAATTTAACGTGTTTTCGATTTCATTTGTAGCGAGTTGAAATAAATTTATGATATTTGGTGGTCTTTATTATCTTCTATACTATAAAAAGGCAATCCTGTCCGTCCGTCCTTCTGTAGACACCATATATTTATTTACTATTAAGCGATTCTAAACAGAGAAATAAATGCGCTTTGCTTTGTTTCAACTTTTTACTCTAACGCGTTCAGATGTTCATTGCTGCGTTCTTTTCAATTATTCAGTCAATGAAACTATAGAAAAGAACGCAGCAATGAAAATCTTGAGCTTCACACCCGAACCCATTGTATCGATTTGTGAAGCTTAAGATTTTCATGGCTGCGTTCTTTTCTATAGTTTTATTGGCCGAATAATTGACTGCCCAGTAATTAGGGGGCCGAAGGCCCCATCACCGTAGGTCTAGCTAAATGGGCCCGTAAGGCCCACTTTTGCTAGTACTTCTAAAATAACAATTTCGGCTGTGTTTGTTTGATGTACTCGACTTCATTTCACTTTTGTATGTGTTTTTCGTATAAATACAACAGCCTCCTTTTCAAATCCATCCGCTTGTGTATGTTGTGGTCCTTTGCTATTTCCCTGTCTTCGATGCAATTTTCACATCCTTTTTCGCATTGATGCAAGTGGGCTTCCGTTAAGTACGTGATATCTGTGTTGGTTTCCAGAGATAGATTTTGTAGGTATTGCAATTTGCAATCTCTTTTGAGATTGTACAGACCTTGTAGAGGTTTAATAGTCTTGGTGTTTGGCAGAGTTGGATGTTGGTCAGTATCCGGGCGATTTTTTCGGTTCCTGGTCGGTGTTACTGGGTGGGCCGCTGCACTTGGGAATGTGGCCCTTGGTACCATTGGGGTTGCTGAGTTAACTGTGGGTGATATTGGACAGGTGAATGTTGCATGTATTATTTGTGTGCATATATCTGAGAAGTCCGGTCTTTTCTCATTAAAAGTGACAGTTGTTCTTTTATCATTCTCATTTCTTCTAAAAAATGCCCTTCGTTGATCATGTCACTTTTACTTGGGGCTTGAACTGGTTTTCCTTTCTCTTTTGTGTACCCTTAATGTGAAAATAAGGGCATCCTATATCGAGACATTTTTTCTCTGATTGAACATCTGCACATTGAAGAATGATAGTGGCAGCCCTCTCCGTATATGCAAATTCCATTCCTCATGATGTTGAAACCTTTTTTAGGATGGTTATGCATGCATGCATCCGAAACCATATTTACACGATCCTGTTTTATATGGTATGTCTTTTAGATTCCTTGAGAGTCCTTTGAGATTCAATTCTCTTCCTTTGTTCTACCACCACTTCTTCCCTAGTCCATACTCATTGATTTTTTAATCTTTGGTGTGCTTTCGTTTTATTAAAGATGTTGCTATCTTGTGCAGAGGACATTTCTTCGGCTAAGGTTTCTTCTGCACTTCCCTCACTGTCTTGAATCCCATTTTCATTTGCGTTGGCGTTTTCTGTCATTTCCTGTTTTTCTGTCGGTGAACTTGTTGCAATTATTTCTCCGCCTTTGACACTCTCCATTCCCATTTGTACTCCTTTTCTGTGATTTTCCATGCACTTGATGCAAACGAAGCCATAAAAACCAATGGTTTTGTTGTTTCTTTCTCTTGTCATGCTTTTTATTTGCCTAATATAAAAGGAGGAGATTGTGCACACCAATCGGCCAGGGAAGTACTCCGGAGGAAGAGGGGACGTTAGGCAGGAAAAGTGCTAAAACTCCCGTTTCTTCTGTCACTGTCCTCTTTAGATGATCATTTTTGGTGTCTCATCTATCCTGTGAGCAGTTTGGCATGTTCTCAAACACGTACTTCTCCCTCTATTCTTCGCTACACATACCTGCACCTTACACATCACACAATCTTTTCAAAATTAAAAAAAAAGGTATCGTTTTTAAGAGCTTCGGAGACTTTGATTTCGGTTTTCTTTTTCTATGGTGGTGGCATTTTTGCGGGTGTTTTATACAATTTAATCCAATCAAGCTTTTGAAAAACGTTGATTAAAGGCCAGGCGAATTAAAATGAATACGACATAATAGAGAGAGGTTCAGTCGGCCCGAGCCGAGTACAGTTAACGGAATTTACATCAAGCTTTATGAAACACACTACGTCTTTCGACCATGATCCTCGGTGAAAATCTATTTTAAAATGAGGCACAGGGTTGCCGACTGCAAATTCTAAAACTAACTTCTCTCCCGGCGTACAACTGAGATTTTAAAACTAATTTATTTATTTCTCGATATTTAACATAAAACAAATTCCATTAATCTTCCTGTTCCGTTTACTACACTATTCAGAATTTTTCTAGCTTTTTTCCTAAGTATATGCATTCGTAGTGCTTAAGCGTATCCCACAGAATGCATTTTCAAGTAGTGGTCTTGTCCGCTTCATTTTCGTAATTGCAAAGCTGGTAAGCGAAAGCGACACATTCAATTAAACATAGTCTGTCTCTATATTCAGCTTTCTGAATTTAGAGCAATTTACACATTGTTTCGTATTTTCGGTCATAGTTTTTCGCTTTCTTCTCTTTTCTTTCCGCTTTTCTAATTTCGTCTGCGAAATCTGATCCAACTCAGTTTTATGACCTCTTTCCTATTCGGACGTGGAGAAGAATTTCACTGAAGCCTTTATAGCGTTTGAATTATTTTCAACTTATGTTATTTATCTTTTTGCACCTATGTGACACCAGCCTTTACTTAAATTATTCTTGCGTATGAACTGATACGTTATGCACACAGTAATATAGACAGAATTGACTGCCGAATTGATAATCACAAGCTATTTTGAATCTTAAGTCTTACCCACGGAAATTGTTACCTATATTAAAAAAACGTTACTGACCAAAACTTATCAAAATTAATAAATATTTAGTGGTGCCCCACACGACTTTAAATTTCTTAATTTTCTTCTTTCAAAATTCTTTGAATTCATATTAAAAATTTTATTTAGTTTATCTCAGTCCCCCTCCATATTCAACTATAATGGAGTATTAACCACTCGGAGGTAGGGGTCTCATGGGTGCCGATCTCCCACTCATTGTTGGTGCGTTCGCAGTTCCTGCTTCAAGTTTGATTTTTTTACATTAGGAAACTGCAGGCGATGTTGCTCCACTACTTGCAAGAGAAACTGCTTTTGACTTTCATTCTTAGATGTGCATTGAAATTTTTTATTAATGCTATTCCTCTTTCGGAGTTATCATTTGTTACCATCATTGACTTGACATACTCAAGGGCCATTTGATAATCTTGTCTGTTCTTCCAGTTTGTTGGATCATCCTCAAGAAAGGCTATTGGGAGTCCGAGCTTAGTGAAAAATAGTCGAGACGAGCTAGTAACAAAGCTGGCTACTGTCTTTTTTTGAATATCGTTGGCAGAAAGATTTAAATTTATTCTTTTGGGCGAATGTTTAGATCCCCTTATGTCGAGTGCCTTTACCATGTCTCTTTTAACATCAATGGAAATATCTTCATCAAAGAATGAAAGTAAAATAAGAAATTCACTTAGGTACCAAAGATGGCGAGAAAGTGCTTGAGATGCTGCAGAAGCAATGCTTTTGTCTTCATATACTAGCAGCAGTTTTAGTAGCGAAAGATCATTGGCAGAGGCAGAAGCAGCGATAGGTGCAGAAAACCATGCAGGAACATAGTGTCTAGTGGCAAATTGTGCAAAACGTTTTATTCCACTTTGTTCCTTTAGAGTCATTTTAAACTGTGAGCAGAAAAGATTCATTTTTATTGCATAGATTATGCGAGACATCCACCTGGCACGATGCAAAGCACCTGGCTTTAGAAATTTTACTCCACGTGGTGGTACATTTCCTAGATAGATGATTGTAAGTTCCAGGACCTCTCTGTAATCATCTCGGATTTGTGTGGAGGTTAGATGTTTCTCACAAATAACAAGCAGTTCATCACGTCCTGGAGTATCAGGAAAGGTTTCAAAATTTTCTTTATTGATGGAGTTCCAGGCAGACTTAAAGCGTTTGAATATCGGAATATCAGGTCCGCTACTGGCGGAACAAAGACACACCTCAAAAATATTGGATGCAATAAGTTCATTTATATGGTGCCAGCATGCAATATTTAGTAAGTCTTCTCCAAGCTTTTGTTCTATTTGTGCAGTACCTCCCTTTTTAGGACCCGTGTTCGTGGCAGTTGTGTCAAAGCACATACCTTTAATGCGATCAATTAAGTTCCAGTCCTTTAAACATTCGACAACAGCTGTTGCAATGTCTACTCCTGTGCCAGACTCGAGTTTGGGTACTGCAAGCAACTTTGATTTGCCTCCTCCTGACACCAACACTGCTAATCTTTCAACTTTTTAATTTCCAGTTAAATCGATTAACATTTTTCCATCCCAATGCACCATTAAAGAACATTCAGGATTAAAGGATTCTTTTAAATCTTTTGCGATTTTCTCACGTACATCCATTCTCTTTCGACGAACTGTACTTCTGCTTATGGACAAGTCATCAAGATCATGATCTAATGCAGAGGCAGCAGCTTATAGCACATATACGGCCTGTCTATCAGAAATATTCGATCTATCCAGTGCAACTGCAACGTCTCGTGTTCCAAGTTCCTTCTTACTTAGTTTGCTAGGAACCTTCTTGCCTGCATTATTTTTGGATGCCGTGTTAGTTTTACACAACATTGTTTCATCTTCACTACTCATGCTACTTGATGAAGTCAATTTGGCAGACTTTGTTTCTTCCTCCTTTCTCTTACTTTCCCTACGTGCTAACCGTTCTTTAGCTGACTCTCTCTTCCTTTTACAAGCTTCTCTAATGATGCTTTGTCAACGTTAGCCATATATCCTTTTCTTCCCTTCTGTTTTTGAACTTAGAGGAATTTCCTGTCTTCTTTAATCTTGATCATCTCGCGCGCTTTTTGGTGAGCAATATCAAAGAGATCGTTTAAACTGTCCTGAAACAATCTCTCTTTCTCACGCTGAGTTTCGGAGCACCGGAATTTAAATTTTTAGAGCGTTCTATATTTCGTATATACTTTTTCAATCATTGGTATAACATTATAATCAGCTCTTGTTGGAATTCTAGCTCGTTCCCAAAATTCAACTACCTCTATGTAAACTGCTTTAGAAGCTTCTCTTAGAGTTTTCTTTTCCTTAAGTAAATAAAAAAGACGACGGAGCACATCACCTTTGGAAGGAGGTTTTCTCCCGCATATCATTTCAATTGGTTGTCCAATGAGCCATATTTTGGTATTTCTGCGAGTTTTCATTGAGGAACTTGCCATTTCTAATATGATTATTCACTATTGCAACACTGCAAACGAACTGCAATACACTGCAAACAATACACTGCAAACGACAGGTTGGCAAAAGACTGAAGCTTGTGAATAAAAAATACAGAACAGATTTGATTCTTGCCTCAACGTGTTCAGTACCGCTCATACAAGATGTGTTTCGGAATATTTAACCACAATAAACATACAAAAATCTATATTATGCAAACAAATGATATATATCGAAATATTTTTCGTAAAGACACAATAAATCTATATTATGGGCAAGAAGCAAAAAGGTTTTTAAAAACATCTAAATTCAAATGCGATGTGGCACCACTTAGAATTTTTTGATCTTATTAAAATTTTATATTTAGTTTTTCCAACATGGGTAACAATTTTAGGGGGTAAGACCTATATATACTATATATAATATATATATATATATATATATATATATATATATTATATATATATATAATACACACAGACAGTGCATGGAACAAGGAACTCTTCTGGGATAATTAAATCCACTATAGTCCGAATAAGTAATGGTAAATGACAAATACCATGGTATTTGTCATTTACCATTACTTATTCGGACTATAGTGGATTTAATTATCCCAGAAGAGTTCCTTGTTCCATGCACTGTCTGTGTGTATCATAAAAAACTCAGGGGACCATTCTGAGTTCATTCCCATATATATATATAGGGTGTCCCAAAATGAATATACCAAAAACAAATCTTAATTACTATATATATTAGTTCAGAGAGTAGAAAAATCCAAATGACATTATATTGAAAAGTATTATAAGTTTTATTTAATTCAGTTAATAAACTTGTACGTGTCTTCCATCATTAGCTATAATTAATCTTATTCTGCGTTCAAATTCTGAAAATACATTTCCCAACACAGCCTCAGGGATGGCCATGACAGCATCACGAATAAAATGTTTTAGCTCCTGAAGATCTCTTGGTTTGCTATGGTAGGCTTTTGTTTTCAAAACGCCTCAAAGATAATAGTCCAAAGGGGATAAATCGGGGGAGCGAGCAGGTCATTTTGTCGGTCCTTCCCTGCCAATCCAATGCCCTGGGAATATTTCGTTCAAAAATGTTCATTCGTTTCGAGCGAAATGTGGTGGTGGTCTATCTTGTTGGAAGGGTTTTCTTTGTAACAGTCAGGAAGTTCCTTGCAACTGTGGAATAAAAAATTCTAGGGCTAGATCTTCAGGTCAGAACCGCCAGCTACAGTTCGTTCATCAAAAAAAATTAGGTCCATAAATTTGAAAACGTGACAAAGCACACCAAACATTCACCGAGATGAAACTTAAATGTACTGTCGAGTAGCAATAGCCTATTAGACCTTGATTAAAAATGACTCCCCCTATGGGGCGAAGCCTACACGCTTAACGGCCTAAAATTGCTATATTTTGAGTACAGTACAAAGCTACGCAAGTCTCAGTATGTGCGCATTAGCTTCATCATTTTATAATTTTTGTACATAATCACACATTTCATATGAAAATCAGGAAAAGTTAATAATAGTGGAGAAATTTTTGTTTTATTTTAAAAAATAGTGATCAGTAAATTCAAAATAGCCTTTTATGCCATGAATACATAAGTGGTTTTGGTAAATAGAAATTGTAAATAAATCTATAAATAATAGTTAAACATGGACTAGTTTGTGTGACATAGAGACTCCTTAGATATTTAGATATTTGGCCGATAAATTGTCCATATTAGCATCCAAATAAATATAATCTAACCTTACCTGCCTAACCTAACTTACAAAAAAACACTCGCATGTGGTTGCATGCTCTGTTGGCCGATTTATTTGGAGCCCAATATGGATTCCGGCTACTATAATTAATCGCCCAAATATCTAAATATCTAATGATTATATGCAACACGAACTAGTCCCAAGTTTGGCATGAGAAAGCAAAAATTCTCTGGTAATTATTCTAACATACCCTACAAAAAACCATTTATATGTGGATGTACTCTATTAAAAGTCAAATAAGCAATTTATTTATTTTTTAAATAAAACAAAAAAAAATTGTTTGCTATTGTTAACCTTAGCCTGAAAAATTTTAATTACAGTATTTTTACACATTAAATGTTAACGATTGTATTAAGAAAATTCGGTCTACTTAATCACATGTTTTTTAAATTTGTTCGAAAATAAAGAACAAAAATAAAACGACAAATAATAATTGTTTGGGGGATATTCATTTGGGACTCTCTCTCTCTCTCTCTCTCTCTCTCTCTCTCTCTCTCTCTCTCTCTCTCTATATATATATATATATATATATATATATCGAGAGAGAGAGGGGGAGTGTGTGTGTGTGTGTGTGTCCCTATATAAACAATTGTGTCGGACAATCAATAAACTGCACGTATTGTAAATAATAATATTACAGCTTATGGCAAACCACAAACTATACGTGAATGGCGAAAGAGGAGAGTGAGCAATGAAGAATTTTAAGCGGAGTACATTTCCATGGTGACGGCCCCCATTCGTTTAAATCAACCATATTGTTTTGTTTGTGTTTTCCCGCTTCTCTCCCCTGTTCAAGGCCTAATGCTCGCCTATTTCATGCAGTCTGAGATTTGAGATTCATTTGTTTTTATTTGATATCCTTTGAAAATAGGGTATGTATATTTCTAACAATTCTCGTTATAGAGAACCTAAATTTTAACTTATTCAGTATAATGTTGGATGCATATATATTTTTTGTCTCGCTATGGCGTGAGGTCGACTGCAAAGTCAAGTATTGTCTTTCCACCTGTCTGTCTGCGTCTATCTCTATGTCTATCTGTCACTACGTTTGACAGGAAAGAAAAATGAACGCTAAAAACTATTCAAAGTCTTTTATTTTAATTGTCTCCGAAATACTGCTGAAAATATAAAAGGGATCATTTCCTACATCGAAACGAGATCCCCGGAACAGACAAGCTCAACGGTCGAATTTCTCTTCAGATGAAATGCGGAGAAAGTTAATTAAGGTTAGGCAAGTTTGGTTCAGTGGCGGATTCAAGGTGGGGGGCCCAAGGGGGGCCGAGACACCTCCATACGAAAATATATATGAAAAATATATATATATCATATAATGAAAACTTCTCTTGTAATACTTTTTTGTAAATAAAAATTAAAAACCGCGAAAATATTTCCCAGTCGCTAAAATCTCGGTATGTTATTACGCTCCTTTTGACCAGCGTCCCCTTACCCCGACTCCCTAATGAAGAAATCCTTAATCCACCACCGGTTGGGTTAGGTGTGGCTAAGTTAGTTAGGTATACAGTATGTTGGGTTGGGTTAGATTAGGTTGGGTAAGCTTGGTTAGGTCAATAAATAGTAATGTTCTGGGTTGTTTTACCTAACGTCATAATTATAACGGAGGGGACTTCCATCACTACGTGGAATTCGAATCACTACTACACCAAGAAAAACCCAGAGAGAGACCTTAATCGCTGAAGTCCTCGCATAACTCGAATCCAGGACCTTCAGATTAACAACTCAGCGCTATGTAGCTGTTATAGGCTACCCTGGCCCATGGGTTAGGTCAGGGGTGGGGAACCTTTTTTCATTGGAAGGCCGCATTTCATTTAACCAAGACCCTATTACTAATGGCCGCATGCTGATAATTCACTGGGGAACACAACTTTTGGTGACTTAGATGTTAGACCTGTTTCTGGGTATATTGAGGTCGCTGATTCTAAAAATGACATTAGTTTTTCTCCATCAGCTCTGCTTATCAAGATATGATATATATCTATATATATTTCTATATAATGTATTTTTTTTTTTTTTTTTTAGTTCAGGAAGAACCGATTCGCCTCTATTTAAAGGGCATATCTCAGCGGAAAAACAAAGAAAAAGTGAGAGGAAAGACAGAGGAAAAAGAAAGGGTGGAGGGGACAGTCGAAGTGGAAAAAGACCAAGGATGACAAGGACTGCAGGGTCGAGCCCCATCATCCTTGGGTGCTAGGGCCGGGAGGGCGCACGTGAAACCTCCAGGAACAAGCACGTACAAACGAGCACAAAGAGCACTCAAGAGCACGAGCTTAGAACCCCCTTGCGGGGCTATATAATGTATATAATATTATATAATTGCTGACTGGCAATCACTGTTGTTGTCAATTGAATACAAAAGTATGATGAATGTCAGCAAAAATAGTGTATTAACATCAAACAAGCATAAGGTACGAAAAATATTTCTTAAATTCAAACAAGCTTGAGACACGAACGGCAAAAAAAGTTCTTTCATTGAGACATCTCACATAAACCGCGTTTCTGAGATTTCTTGCGATGAGATGTGCCAGGACATTCGCGTTGGATGCTCCAGCAGTAATCTGCCATCATGTAAGTATCCCATCGTCCGCGGTACCGTTCTTCCATGGTCCTTAGTTCTTGGTGAAATCGTTCACCCTGTTCCTCGCTTAGATCACCGAGGTTATCTGGGAAACGATCCAAATGACTGTGGAGGTAATGCAGTTTGATGCTCATTTTACAGCCAAGTTTACAAAAAGAAGAGAGCATATTCTCCACTAGTTCACCGTAGTTATCGGCCTTATAGTTCCCAAGGAAATTCTGCACAACCATACTAAACGATGACCACGCACGTGCCTCAATGTTGTCCATTGAATCTTGGAAACGCGGGTCTTTCATGAGTTCCCGGATTTGCGGTCCATCGAAAATACCTGCCTTCAGCTTTTCCATGCTCAGCGCAGGAAATTTTCTACATATGTAGCCAAAACACGTCCCATCTCTGTTCAAAGCCTTTATAAATTGTTTCATCAAACCTAGTTTGATGTGCAGTGGTGGCAATATGATCCTTTCTCTGTCAACCAAAGCTTCTTTGATGATATTTTTTTCTCCAACCACCATGTTTTCTCTCAGAGGCCACTGTCTTCTCACCCAGTGTTCATCTTTAGCTCAACTGTCTCAGAGACATATAAAGCACGGGTACTTGGTGTACCCGCTCTGCTGGCCCAGGAGAAAATTCACCATCTTCAGATCCACACAGATCACCCATTGGTGGTCTCGGTATGATATCTTTTCTAGGACTAGGGCGACTGTCCCGTGCTCTTCTCTCATACCGACTGAGTGACCAATTGGGATTGATCTGTATCTGTTGCCGTTGTGTAGAAGAACACATTTTAGGCTCCGTTTGGAGCTATCTATGAATAACCGCCATTCACTTGGTGTGTATTCCGATATGCCCATTTTCATCAGCAATCCGCGCACATTGTTGCAGAAAACTAAATCGTTCTCTTTTGAGAAGAAGGGCAGTAAATCCTTTTCTCTGTCGCGATATAACGTGATTTTGGTTCCCGGCAGCAGTACATTTTTTTCTCCCAGCCTGGAAGCTAACAATTCAGACGATTTCTTCGAAAGACTTAAGTCCCTTATGAGGTCGTTTCAATTCGTGTTGACTAAAACCTTCTGCAACTGATGACGGTCCTTCGAAATCACTGTCATTTTGCCCACATATGCTTTCTTTGTCAGTAGCAGATTCATCATCTTCTTGAGGGAGCTCTGGAAGATGGCTGAATGATGGGACAGGTATCTCATCTGAATGTGAAACAGGCCGTCTAGCTGAGTCTATGTCAGGATACGTCCATTTACTCCGGTTACGTCCATTGATGCCCTTTATATTCACCAAACAAAAGTAACAGTCATCACTGTGGTTTCTCTGTTCTCTCCATACCATTGGTATACCAAATTTCAGGCACCTCCTCTTTCCGTTGGTCCATTGCCGCAGATGCTCCGTACACGTTTTACACACAACATGAGGAGCCCATGGCTTATCTTGGTCCCCTAGTTGTACTTTGAAATAGGCAAAATAAGCTTTTTTCACAAAATCAGTAATAGTTTTTCTCTGTTCAATGAACGTGTACTCTCCGCAGATAAAACAAAACACATCTGGATGATTTAAACACTTTCTTCGTGATGAAGCCATGTCAACACCTGTAACAGGAAAGAATTCACGTTAGTACATGTACAATACACATGCAAAACAGCAACATCAGCAAAATCATAGCTACAATTTAATTATACAGATGCATTTAGATTTACGAGCAACTCATAATACCGTTCCAGAAGGGTAATAAAGTAGGTAATGACGTATGCAATATCTCAAAAACTAGAGCTGCTAGAACAAAATGGATGATATTTTCTGAATCAGTGGCATGAAAATATCCAGAATAAGGTCTAAAATCTCAGGCACCAAGAAAAAATGTTTTTTTGTTCCCCAGTGTAATTTAACATATACAGTACAACAAAATGTCATATTTTAGTCTACAATCTACATATTTATTAATTTTAAATCAAACTTGATAATACGTGAGGGCTTTTATAATAAATAAAAAATTCAGCAAGTGCACATTTATTTTTGAGGGGAATAATTAACAATATAACTAATATTAAGTGAAAAATGATATTAAGTGAAATTATGTTAATATTAAGTGAAAAAGTGATAAACCATTTAATGACTTTTTTGTGACTGCTTATTGCGGGACAGGAGTCGTACATTTGGTTCCAATATCGTTGACCGTAGTTTTAGTTGGTCCTCCAGGTGAATATTCGTCATCTGAGATCTCAAACGCGTTTTGATTTGAGTCACATATGAAAACGTTGATTCACAACAGTAGGTTGTGCCGAAAGAAGGCAACATTCGACGAGCATGTTGGCGCAGACGTGGGTATTCAACGCCATTTTTCCATATTTCAACAGGATCCTTCTTAGTATCAAATAGAGACTTAAGGATATTGTCTTCTAATAGCTCAATCAACTCCATCTGTAAATCTTCAGGTGCTTTGGAGACGCGAACCAGGTGTGGTTGGAAAGCTAGTTTCAGTGTGAAGTCGTGTTTCTCAAAATCTTCAAATCTTTCATCGTATTCTTCAATCAGGGAGTCTAGGACAGCTGTGTATTCTTTCACATCGCATTCCCTTAATGATTTGCTTGTATCTTCTTCATCAATTACCTTTGCCAGTTCAGGGAAGTGTTCAGCTGAAAGTTCCGATCGGGTAAGGATAGTTTTGAAAAAGCGCAGCTTCCTCCGAAAAGCCTGGATTTTTTGCCACATTTCATATATGGATTTAGTTTTACCTTGCAAAGAAATATTCAGGTAATTTTGCTTGACATTACGTCACACAAAAATGCAGCATTTCTGCAGAAATCCTTTTTTGACAATTCACATGGTTCATTGAGTTCCTCAGAAAATCTTGTGATTTGTTTTCGCAAAGACAAAAGTTTTTCAAAGACTTGCCCTTGTGACAACCAGCGCACTTTAGAATGATACGGAAGATCCACACTGAATGTTTCATCATCAAGCATAAGCATATTGCGAAACTGGCGATGTCGTGATGCATTTGCTCTAATGTAGTTCACAATACGTATAACTTTACTTAATATGTCACTTAAAACAGTAGATTTGGCACAGAGATTCTGTTGATGCAAAATACAGTGAAAGGAAATCAAGCTATCTGGATTTGGCAGTTCTTTCTGTAGTAGCGCAACAAATCCTGCACATTTTCCTCTCATGGAAGGTGCACCATCTGTGCATACACTTACTAAATTACATAAATTCAGTTTCGCTTCACGGCATTTTTCTTTGAAGAGAGACAAGACGTCAATTCCACGTGTCTTCCTCGTAAGAGTACCCAAAGCCAGTAACTCCTCGTAGCATTGAAAATCTGCAGTTATAACACGAATAAAAAGTGACACTTGCGCTGAGTCAGTAATATCAGTGGAC
Organism: Bathynomus jamesi; assembly: GCA_023014485.1. Classification (NCBI taxonomy): domain Eukaryota; kingdom Metazoa; phylum Arthropoda; class Malacostraca; order Isopoda; family Cirolanidae; genus Bathynomus; species Bathynomus jamesi. The sequence goes on from JAJOZX010004274.1 coordinate 199,163, forward strand.
TCATCCAAGGTAATCGAATAATAAGTATTTTCGCTTTGGCATATTGTATGAAGTTGTTCAGTTGCATTGAGGGCTAATTCATGTTGCCGATCAGTTATGGTCCTTCTTGAAAGAGGTGGTAGTTTGTATTTGTTAACCTTGTCTGAATCTGAAGGGGCTACAACTTCAACAATGCATTCTTTTATGATTTCCACATCACTATATGGCTTACCTCTTTTTCCACATATATATGCTACTTTATAAGTTGCTTCAGTGATTTCAGTCCCTAGGCCTGACATCGTTTTAAATACTTGCTGTTGTTGCTGCTTTTGAAGTTTCATCTTCGTAAGTGCAAACTTTCGGGGTTCTTCTTCCAATATAGCATACTTGTGGTTCTTATGAGTTGCATAATGCTTATATGCATTGTGTTTCTTCACTGTTGCAATTATGGCGTTGCAGAGCAAACACATCATTTTATCTTTCTCAACAACTATGAAATACTGCAATTCCCATTCTTCATGGAATATTCTGTTCTCTTCCTTTAATTTTCTTTTCACAGTTTTTGACATGATTGGGGTACCAGAAGATTTTTAAATAAAAATGGTACACGAATTGATCAAAGATTTACAGTTTTAAAGGAAACAAGCGTGCGTGTCACTAACGGAGAATCGTCAGTAACTGTCATCCAGTCAGCCAGTCGAGTTGATCGGTAAGGGCGTAAGCCGTAAGGCAACTCTGCCAGTTTTAACTGGCAACGTTGCCATATTTCCTATTGTTCAAGCCATAAAGAAGGCTTGTATGTGTAAGAAGCAGTGAAGCTGAAACCATGATCTAATGAAATAGCCTAAAGCCCTAAAGGGGTATCAGTTGCTGTCCATTATCGTACAGTATGAATTCTGAATGTCAAATAGGCAGAAGGCCGCAACTAGTACCCCAAAAGGCCGCAGGTTCCCCACCCCTGGGTTAGGTCATACTAGGTTAGGGTTGGGTTGGTTCGCTTAGACTTGAGCAAAATTCGACCGCTGAGTTTGTTGGTTGTACAGAATTCGACAAGACATAGAAAAATGAGGACAACAGAAATCAAGATAAAAAAATTTTTAACTTTCAATGTGTTTTTTATTTCAAGTTAGCGCAAGAGAGACCCGGAAATATTCTCTTTCAATGAAAAAAAAATCTGAATGAATCCAGTGTCAAATACTCTTAAAATGTTATTGGGTTTTGGAAACCTGAAAATGAAACACACTGCTGAGATTTAAAAAAAAATAAAAAAAAATCAAAGTTTATGTTTACATTTCACATCTGGACGGCAAAAAATCAATGCAAACTTTTCAAAGATCCGTCTGTATTTGGCGCCTGACAACCCCCCACCCCATCCCAAGGGTATGTGGGGTAGTCCAGATGAATTTTGTTCCTCTGATATATATAGATAAACTTCGTTTTGTTTTTGCTTCCGCCCGAATTGTTCATTCTGACGAAGGTCCAGCTTGTCACTTCACCTTAGACCTACAGTTTAACGTGGAATCCGAGCCATGCCCCACCAATAGCCCAACGTCTTAACCACTAGGCTACCCAAGGTACTCATTTATCTACCAAACATTTTTTTGTGTGGAAGGATGAACATCTGGGTTTTGCTGCGCGCCGCCTGCCATCACTGGGTCTCGATCCCGGGGCCGATGGACTCGTAGTCAGCGACGCTAACTACTACACCACTAGGGCGGGTCGTACTCAGGTGACAACATGAATCTGAAGGAAATCCTACCATCAGGGGTGTCTAAATTGTGTGTTTTTACTTGGGGAATTCAAATATGAGCTTCTTTTTTGGATAGGATAACTCTAACCTACATCATTTTGTATTTCTAAATTGCCAATTTTACCCTTTTGAACCCCTTTATAATATATTAAAAGATATAAGGTAAATCATTTATATTGACAAGGCCAAATCAACTTTACATATATTTATTAATAGGTGAACTGCATGTATATCACTGGATATAATTACAAAGATCATTCTCCTGACATCTTGAACTTTGCCAGGTTGCACAAATCCTGCTTTGACTCAGACTTGGACATCAGCTTCCTGCTGGTCTCCTGAGCCCTGATCCCTCCATCCCTCCTTTCCTGTAAGAAGTACTTAGCAGAAGCCTCAGTCACCATTTTAACAACCCTCTCAATGCTTTGTGTGTGGCAAGGCAGTTGCGCACCTCCATGGGGGTGTTGATGAAGTTTTTCGCCTCTGAGGTGCTTAGAGAGCAGGTGAGAGGTGGCTCTGACACACCTTCTGACCAGCTGATCAAGTCACCGATGCTGGAAGCATCACAATTGATGTCAGGTGTCCTTCTGCTCCTAACAGAGGAGTCCCCCAGCTGAGTGTCCGGGTCTCCCTCTCCCCTGATGGCCAGGATTCTCTCCACCCCTTCAATCCTCTCCTTCTGATCCTCAGAGCAGAGTAGTGTTTGGAGGATGACTTCACTGTGGGCATACCAAGCAGATCTTCTCACAGTTGGCATCACAATATCCAGCACCTCCTTTCTCTGGGACTTGAGGCAGTCCAGCTGAAAGAGGATGTGCCTAGGCCCTTCGATCCAGGAGTGCTTGACCTTCACGTTGAACCAACATGGGTAATACACTCCAATGATGAATTCCACAATGAATTGCAGAATCTTCAGGTTCTTTCCTTTAAGTCCGTGCTTTGACACCCAGAGCCTGAGAAGTCTGTTCGCTGTGGTGAGCCAGCGGCTGTGGTTTACTGGTCCTATCTCTAACAGAGCCAGCCCTGCAGGAAGTACTCCATCCCTGACTGCACAGACAATTTTATAGCCATAGTATTGATCAGTTGAGAGATCTTGAATGACCTTGTCAGGAAGCTTGATCAGTGGAGGGCCAACAGAGATTCGGGTGAAGTTTGGATTGATATCAAAGTCTGTAGCAGAATCAAGGAGCTTTCCTATTGGCCCGGATAATTTTTTGTCTGACAGAGTAGGGCCATCAAGGTCAACAATGAGATGGCGCAGGGGAAGTTCAACAGTGTGCAGGTTGCACACCAACCAGACCAGCTTTCTCCCCAGGTGCAGCTCCAGCTTCCGCATTACTCCAGCTTTCACACCAGTGTTGACATTTGTTGAGTCTCCTCCAATGGCCAACAAGGTCTTATCATAACCCCTCTCTTTCAGCCAGGCAAACAGGACCTTAGCAATCTTCTCCGCATGTGACTCCTCTTTAGTTGCTTTCTCTGGGGTAAAGTGGAACAGATAGTAGCTGCCAGGCTCACTAACAACACTATAGTGTTCTTCCTTGATCTTTGCGGGAAAAGATTGGTCACTGCACTCAGCTTCCATCATCACATTGGTCAGGTCAATCCGCCCATCAAAGAGGATGCAAGAGATCCCCCCCTCCTCCCTGCACTTCTTCTCGAACTGTTCCCCCAGCTCTCTCATCAACTTCTCCTGTGCTCTCTTGACCTTGCTCTTATCAATCACTTTACTTGTATTGTCTTCTGTGATGATTCCTGCGTCAATCAGAGCTGCTGTTGCTATCGCTGCAGTTGGCCTCAGCCCTATGCCATACCTTACACTAGCAAGGGCAATGTTTTGAATCTCATCATAGTTTTTCTGTACCTTTGCTGAAGCTGCTGGCTCAGGGTCAGTTTGTTTGAGGGAAGAGCTCAACTTCAGGAACAAACTCATCTTCATCACCACTTCTCTCCAATTCCAGATCCTCATCACCATCTGCCAAAAATCTCTTAACATCCTTCCTGGCTGCCTTCTCTGCTACTGCAGCACTTTCCTCCTTGCTCCTTCTCCTTTTCTCTGCCTTCCTTTCCATCCACTGCCTTTTCAATGTCCTCACCTGTCTCTTGTGCTCTGGTAGATCAGGACCCCCCAAACTGTATGATAATTACAATTAAGTGGAATGGCACACCTTTTTATTTGAGTATTTAAATATTATTATTATATGAATTACATTATATGTGTTTATATGAATTAGTTAGAACAATGCTCTATGAGAGATAACGTGAGCAGCCATGATAGAAAACGTGAGAAGACATATTCTGGGGTAACTACAATAGTAAAATAATCAACAATTTAATAATAATCAACTGCAAAATGATGTAGGTTAGGGTTATCAGAATTAAATATTTTCTTCAGAATTGTGTTCTATACACCAAAATATGTCATTTGAACACCCCTCTCCATTGATTTAAAAAAAATGCATAGTATGACCCGCCCTACTACACCACCGAGGCGCATATACAACCTTGGTTATATTGGTTACCTTGGTTGGTAACTTCCTCCCAAATTGTTCACGTTGACGAAGGTCCAGCTTGTTGCCCACCTTAGACCTACAGCTTAACGTGGAATCCGAACCACAACCCACCATAGTGGTAAAAAATTACAAAGTTCTCGCTCGAACTCGATCTCACAACCACCCGATCAGCAGTGTTCAGCGTCTTAACGACTAGGCTACTCAGGGTACCCATTTTTTGTAGGGAAGGATGAACAGCTGGGTGAGCTGAGCACCACCTGCCATCGCCCTGAATCGAACATGGGGTCGGTGGACTCGTAGTCAGCAATGCCAACCATTGCACCTGTTAGGCGCATATATATCTTTTAAAGATAAAAAAACGTACCCACCAGGGTTCAAACCCACAGCCTTTTGAATAGAAGGTGAGGGCGTAGTGTAGAGATTAGCGCCTTCAACTTCTATTCATTAGGTTGTGGGTTCGAATCCTGGTAAGGGCGGATTTTCATATTCATATATATATATATATATATATATATATATATATATATATATATATATATGTTAAACACAGACCGTGCATGGAACAAGGAACTCTTCTGGGAAAATTAAATCCACTATAGTCCAAAGCTATGGTATTTGTCATTTACCATTACTTATTCGGACTATAGTGGATTTAATTTTCCCAGAAGAGTTCCTTGTTCCATGCACGGTCTGTGTTTAACATATAAGTTTCTCAGGGGACCATTCTGAGTTTGTGTATATATATATATATATATATATATATATATATATATATATATATATATAATATACACACACACACACACGAGTGTATATATGAAAATAAAAATTAAAAAGGTATATATATATATATATATATATATATATTTTTTTTTTTTTGTGCGACGATACCTCTCCAAACGGAGATCAGGCTCGAAGTTATACATCCAGAGTTCGTGTTGAAGTTGCTTACATAAGACACGCCTGATTCATCTGGAATTGTCCCCAGCCAAGTGTCTAGTTTTCTTTTGAAGACTTCCACATTCATCAGTAACATTCCTTATTCCTTTTGTCGATTGCTGAAATACTTGGTTTTTTTTAACTGCCAAATTGTTCTTACGCTGAGTTAAAACTCTTACTCGTTTGGTTTCAGCTTACAAATGCTGCACATTCTGCCTTGCCTCAATTTCCATTCGTGTTCTCAGTAATATAGAGTTTGTCACGAGATAAAGCACTTTTTTTAACTGCCTTCCTTGGGTAGATGACGGTGCATCTGTCTTCTCTTCAAGAAGTACAGGTTTAGTTTACGTAACCTCTCCCAAAGATTTAAGTAATTTACTTTCAAATTTTGTTGTAAAATGCCTCCGTGTTCCTTCAAATTTTGTTGTAAAATGCCTCCGTGTTCCTTCAAATTTTGTTGTAAAATGCCTCCGTGTTCCTTCAAATTTTGTTGTAAAATGCCTCCGTGTTCCTTCAAATTGGCTAATATACTAATTTCTTCTTTTTCTACAAATGGGAATATAAGAAAGAGAAATATTTCAATTTTTGTATCAACTTTTAAACAAAGGAATCATTAATTTTTGTTCCTTTTTAAATTCATGATCTCTCTCTCTTGTTATTCTTTCGCTTTTACTCCCAAATCCTTTGCTTTGGGGGTTTCTTTGAATTTCCTGTCCATTTAAGGTATAGTCAGTAGTTCATGTTTTCTGTACATTTAGAGTTGAAAATTATAGTCTGTCTGTCTTCTGACCATCTGTACATTGTATCCGTGTTTGTTTGCAAGGACTTAGCATAATATGTAGTTTTTTATCGGTCTGCTAGCTTTTGTGTTCATCTACCAAGGTTACTTCATTGTCCATATACCGGGTGTATATAAAGTAACGCAAGTGAAAAGACAAATCTGATTTGAATTATATTAACTCGAGTGAACATGGACGAGTAATATTTATTACATGTACTCTATAACAACTGTATATTCGACAGCAAGAGGTGTTGAAAATGTTTTAAGAGTTAAAAAAACTAGTTGAAACTAGTTTAATCCCGTTCAAGTCCGATTTTTCTCTTCATTGCGTTACTTTATACACACCCTGTATCTAGCATTATTATAATTAACAATGGAGCAAGTAGGCTACTTTCCTTCAGCTGAGCATCGGACTTCGGATTCTGCTGATGATATTCTATGGATTGTAACAACTTGCTTACACTCTCTTAAGGATTTTATAAATTTATATCCAGCTTAACGTTGGCCATATTCTTTCTAATTCTTTTTCAGAGAAGAAACAGCTGTAGAATATTTTGTTTTGGAACACTCGAAACCAGGGTTGGCAAAAAAAACAAAAATCCAGCAAAAACCCAGTTGGGTTTTTGCTGGGTTTTGGGGTTTTTTGCCAACCCTGCTCGAAACTGATTAGTATTGTTTACTTTTAATATTTGTGTTACATGCATAAAATCGAATTTCCTAATGTCGACTCGTCCGACCTTAGACGCGAGCCGGCCTCATTCCATATCAACCTTATTCAAGTACAGAAATTTTGGTGTCGACATTGTGCAGATCGACATTGTTCCACTACCTTTAATATTGTAGGTTATCTTATCTTCTCTCCTTTCTGCTTTCCTTTGTACAAAGTTACGGAAGTTTTTTAATATCCTTAATCGCTTTACGGCATTATCTTCATTTTTGTGTGTTTTTCTGTCAGAGCTCCTAAGTCGCGATCGATACCTTCAAATTTTTCAATGGTCACGTTCTTAATGTTGTTGTCTTTGCACTTATTTAGTTTCTAAACTACTACACTTCTTGCGCGAAATAATGTTCATTTTTTTCGTAATTGTTTTTCATTGCTTTTATACATTTTCCGGCAAATCTTTTACATCAGTGTTTCTCAAACGGTGGGTCGCGACCTCCCAGGTAGATCCTGACACGGGGGTCTTGGGGAAATCTGGCTGAGAAGCACTGTTTTATAGTATTTCTCTCATTTTCTAAGATGTGCAGCATCTCTTCTGTTGCCGTGAGACCACGTACCCTAACCTAATGTAACTAAAGCTGATGTAACTTAAACCAGTGATGCGCAAATCGGTGTGGGACACGCGAAAAGATTTATAACCAATCACGAAACGGGACATGAATGATATTGAAATGAAAATAAACTGGCATAAATAGATACTTTATTAAAACCGTTTTATTAAGCTTTAGTTATTTATTTTATTTTATTTTACTGGAATAAAAAGCTTGCGTATATAACTATTATCAAAATAAAATAAGATGGAGTAATTAAGGTCCAAATTTGTGAAAGGTTAATTTGAAAGAAATCTTAACAAACTTTTTCTTAATACAATTTTAAATTACATTTTGTCCTTCATGAAATTGTGTACCAATTAGATTAATAGAAGAAAGGGAGGGGACGCACTAATTAGTTTGCTTATCCAAAAGGGGAGGACGCGACTGGAAAAGTTTGCGAACCACTGACCTAACTGATGCTAACCTAACTTAACCTAATCTAATCTAGCCCGTGTTAACTTGTCAATTAAATGTCACGTGGAGAGAGATTGACGTCCGCCATGGTATCTCTGCACTCTTGACAAAAATATTTAACAGTTAAGTCTTTTCGTTACTAAGAATTTTATTATATCTGTATTTTCTAGATTAAAACATTTTAAATTTAATTTTGGCTCATTTCTGGAAGTCGGATTTAAGCGTTTTATTTTCGTCTGCAATTCCATTGCAAACCTTACAAAATTGCAATCTGAGGTGATCCAGTTTCTTTCATCCTGTTTGTTTATTTTTATTACTACAGTACTCACGCGGTTATCCGTGATTCACTCAACCGTGAATCGGGTTAACCGTGATTTAATAAATCACCGAGTTAACCATGATTTGGCTTGTTTATATCCGTGGCTCGCCTCCCGCCATCCCACCACAACGCGCCTCAGTCAGTGTCTCTCAACGCTTTATAGAGTACATATGCGCGCTTGTGCTTTCGCGTATTTTAACTATTGTGAACAAGGTACTTCATTTCATATTACATGTACACTAATAAAATAATAATCTATACTATAATAAGAGAGCTGTCCGTCCGTCTGTCTGTCTGTCTGTCCGTCCGTCACACTTTCAAAAATTGTGAGAAAAAAATTCAGAAATTGTAAAAAAAATTCAGAAATTGTATTACGGGCGGCAATGTGAAGCTCAAGATTTTCATGACTGTGTTCTTTTCTGTAGTTTAGCAATGGGGGAAGGGTGGGAGTGGGGGGAAGGGTGGGAGTGGGGGGAAGGGTTGGGGTGGGCGGAAGGGTGGGGGTGGGGGTAATGGGGGAGGGGGTTAGCCCCCAAGTTGTATGAATGGGGGTGAGGAGGTTTTGGGAGATACCAGATTCAGAAATGTTGACACAATGTGAAGCTCAAAATTTTCACGGCTGGGTTCTTTTTTTGTAGTTTAGCCTGTCTAACCGTCAGCGAAGTGACGGGAACTGTACTAGTAATAATAATGAGTTAACGTTGAAATCGGGTTGTCCATAATCTTGGACCGCCTTTCAATCACGGATAACTGAGTGAGTACTCTACTGTTATTGTTTAACCCTTTGCTGCACAGAAGTCTTTTCCGAAACTTCTGATTTTATTTTAGCTAACGCCAGAAGATTTTATTGGAAGTTAACACTGTGCGCTAAAGGGTTAAGAGACAATGAAGTACAGTAAAATAGTCCGCGTCCTTCATGTAATTTCATTTTCTTTAGCTAAGTGAAGCAGACTCTCGCGACTTAATTCTATTAAGTGCATTTCTCTGGGGAGATGAAGAGGTTAAGGGAATGAGTTCGGTACCTTGTTTTGATATATAATTTGATTGGTCAGTGTGCACTCATCGTTTCTTAGTTAAAAGCATTTTCATTGTATGTTACATAGAATTAGCAATTTTTATAATCAACGCGGATATTTACTCGATTTTTGCAGTTACTAATTGTCTGTTCACTTATAACCGTTTTTGTACTGATATATATATATATACAGTATATATATAATATATATATATATATATATATATATATATATATATATATATATAAAACTTTGTCTCCACCTTAGGCTCGAATAATTTTAAATTTTTATCAGTAGTTGGCTGCTTATTGATTAGAGACTGTTGGCAATTCTAACTTTTAGAATTTTCTCTATGAATCTTCATGGAAGACGGATGACTGTACAAGCTATTCGTAAGCAATGGGTCGTCGTGCTAAAGAACTGTCTACAGATCTTAAGCGATGTTGTTGTTGTTGTACATGAGCTGTCTACAGATCCCAAGAGATCTGTTATTGTTGCGCACGAGTCTGGAAAAAGTTAGAGAAAGATAGAACTACTTCGAATTCCATTTACGACGGTTGTTGCAGTTATGAAAAAATGGAAAGGCTTTGGGACAATCAAAACTTTACCCAGGTGTGGATGACCTTGCAAGATTTCAAAACGTACAGCTAGACGGATTGAAAAAAATGGCTGCTGCGAATCTACGAGTGACTGCAGTTGACATTTGCCAAACATTACGACTGTCTAAGAACGATGGTCATCCCTCTACTCTACGTCGTATATTGAGAAAGAATGGTCTGCATGGAAGAGTTGCACGAAGGAAACTTTTGCTATGAAAAGCGCACAAAAAAATTCGTTTAGATACGCCAACGATCATCCAAATGATTGATTTGCATTCTGGAAGAAAGTTCTCTGGACAGACGAGACCATAATTGAATTATTGGTGCTCGGACCGAATGCCGAAAGTCGAAATGCCGAATGGACAAAATGCCGAATGGACAAAATGCCAAAGGGACAAAATTTGTAATTTCTTACTTCATTTGTACAGTGCTTATTTTTGTGCCTAACCTAACCTAACCTAACAGAAGTAACCCTAGAACAAATATCTCTTGGCACCAATGTTACAAGAATAAATAAAAAATACAGGAAAATAAATGAGCGTATTAAAAAAGTATATGCTACTTATAATGAGTCCAGTGGGTTGTCGTACCTAAGAGAAATAGCTCATAATTTATAGTTTTTAAATTAAAGTTTTATTAAAATAAACCATCCATTTTTTATCATTTACAGTAAAAACATAAAGAATTCACCCTTCATTATTTTTTTATTTATTCTCTAAAAGTTCAAACCATAATAACTTTTTGGATTTTCCTAACAAATGTTTACAATTTTCTAAATTGTTGGCATTTTGTCCCTTCGGCATTTTGTCCCTTCGGCATTTTGTCCCTTCGGCATTTTGTCCCTTCGGCATTTTGTCCCTTCGGCATTTTGTCCCTTCGGCATTTTGTCCATTCGGCATTTTGTCCATTCGGCATTTTGTCCATTCGGCATTTTGTCTGTCGGCATTTTGTCTGTCGGCATTTTGTCTGTCGGCATTTTGTCTGTCGGCATTTTGTCTGTCGGCATTTTGACTTTCGACATTTTGACTTTCGACATTCTGTCTGCACACGGAATTATTCGGGAACAACGACCAACGGTACGTTTGGCGAAACTCAAATACTGCATTCGAGGACAGAACACATCCTTTATTTAAATGATGGTGGTTATAGTTTGCTTCTTTGGGGATGCTTTAGTGCTTCTGGTCCAGGAAAGCTTGTTGTTATCAATGGCATCTTGAATTCGAAGAAATATCAGGAAGTTTGTTTATATTTATTTATATTGCCTTCAGTTGGGGAGTTGCGAGAGGGCCGCAAATGGGTACTGCAACAAGATAATGACCCAAAACCTAAAACCTAAAAGCTCAGATGTCAGGTTAATCGAGAATTTATGGTTTGATTTCAAAAAAGGTGTTCGCAAGAGAAACCCTTCGAATTTGAATGAATTGCAACAATTTTCTTTAAAAGAATGGGCTAAAATTTCTACTGAGAAATTTGGTTGGTAGATAAATGGGTAACCTAGTGGTTAAGACGCTGGGCTGCTGGTGGGGCGTGGTTCGGATTCCACGTTAAACTGTAGGTCTAAGGTGGTGACAAGCTTGACCTTCGTCAGAATGAACAATTCGGGCGGAAGTTAAACCAAGGTTAATATTTCTCCGTACGATTACTTATGAGCGCCACTGTATATAATATATATATATATATATATATACATATATATATATATATATATATAATAAAAAAAATTAACGTGTAAAACGTAATAAAATAGTTAATAATCCTCAACATTTAAAAGATAAAACATAAAAAATGCTAAAAACGGCGAAGCTTTTCGAAGGAGTCAACCCTCTTCTTTCAGGTGATGGAGGGAAACTAAAAGTAAAAGAATTTCATTTTCTAAAAGAATCGTTATGCCTCTGACAACTCAAAACGGCGCAAAATGTTTCGGAGAACGGTTGATTTTGAAAGAAAAAAAAATTAGTGACAAAATCGAGCCGAAAAGTTTTGTCTTTGGTATTGAAATTATCTGTATTTCTTATAACGAAAGATTCGGTAAGTTTTCTTTCTTCGTTATTGTTGATGCTTAAAAGTAATTGAGCCTTTCTGATATCTATATTATGTTCTCCGTCCAAATCATGTTTGTACAAGACCAAGTTATCGTTTACCGTGTTCAGACTGTATTTATATGTTGGTGGAGCAGGCTTTTAAAATTCATAGTTTCACCTATGTAACTTTTAAAAGAATTCATGCGTGGGATTTGCCGCCGCCGGCAGAGCTGGGCACTTGCGTTTTTTTTTGCGTTTTACTGCGGTACTGCGGTACTACTACCGCACTAACAAACCGGTACCGCATAACGCAGTACCGCAAAGGATCGCTGAAAGTACAGCAGTACCGCTACCGCATTCAAATTTCCCGCGGTACTTTCCGCGGTACCGACCAACACGGTAGTACCGCAGTACCGCAAAAAAAAAAACGCAAGTGCCCAGCTCTGGCGATTTGGTAAACTCCAGAATTGGAGGAACAATTTGATAGTTGATTCTTTTGCGGGAGACCGCGGATAGAACAGGGATTTGTGAGACCAGGTGAAGTTGTAGGGCGGGGGAACAACATTCAGAAGCGACTCGGTATTAAACGGGATCACTACGGCATCCCTAAAATTAGTAATATTGCTATAGAATTTCTTCTTAGCGGAAGTAAGAGATTTTTCGATGAAAATGAGGGGATTACCAAATTTTTAAAAGAAGCTTTAATGTAGTAAAGCTCGGATTCTAAATGGGAAGGGCTGCAGTTCCTGAGAACTCTCAAAACCATACGCATAAAGATACCTTTTTATGTGGATATACTGTGAAGAAAACCAGTGAATGTATACATTGGAGTGATTAGCTTTTCTGAACACGGTGAAAGCCGGTTTATAATTTGAACGTCCAAGAAGGAGATTCTTGAACTTTGTTCGGTTTCGACGGTAAACCTGATGGAAATCAAAATATTATTCAACCAATCAAGTATGTGGTTAAAATCAGAATCCAACGGAAGTAGAACGAAGACGACGTCAACATAACGATACAAGGGGGCAGTAGGATCAACGATCTCGGGAAAAAACGTTTTTTCGAAGAGCTCTACATAAATATGTTACTCAGAGTAGCAGAAAGGGAGAAGTCCATGTTGAGACCATCTTTCTGTCTAAAGAAAAATTGTTAAACGTAAAATAAGAATGTGACGCACACAAACGAATTAATTTTTAAAAACGGGAGGGTTAGGTAAAACTATCTGGCTATTATTTTCAAGAAGAAATTTTTCTAGATAAGACAAAGTTGTTTCAATGGAAACGTTAGTAAAAAGGGAAACAACATCGAAACTGATAATTTTCGTATTCACTCAACTAATATTACTAATTTTACCTATAAAAACCAAAGGGTTTTTAATATTGGCTTGAGAAATATCACCTATTAAGACGAAAAGGTTCTGGAGAACAATTTGGCCAAACAATAATGAACGCTCTCAATATTAGAAGTGATGGGTCGTAAATGGACATTATTTTTATAGCCTCCCCCAAGGTTCATAAGCTTAAAGCAGCTGAAGAGAATATGCAGTAAACTGTTTAATAAGGTCTTTGTTAAAGTTTCGCTGGGAAATTTGAAGGGGGATTAGCGTTAATTTATCATAAGTAGGAGTGTCGGATAACGGCGCCATAGCTTTTCATAAGGACATTATTATTGTTGTCTTTATACGATTTTTTAATAATAAAGTTATCATTGCGTTTGAGGTCAAGCGAGAAGACCAATAATATCTTTGGAATATTTAAACTGTTTTATATTGTTAAACAGTTCACTTAAAATAAAATTTACTCGAGCCCAGTAAAGCCTAAAGCTTAAGGACCAAATTAAATTAAATAAATAGTCCAACTTCACAATTATTTGTCATTGTAAATTGTAAAATCAGTTTTTATTTATTATTAATAAAGGTTATAAAAAAAAAAGATGGTTCCATCCCTCGAAAAGCTTTACGGTTTTTAGACCTGTTTTGGCCTTTAAAATTCTAAATATTTGGGTTTTATATATATATAATATATATGTTAAACACAGACCGTGCATGGAACAAGGAACTCTTCTGGGAAAATTAAATCCACTATAGTCCGAATAAGTAATGGTAAATGACAAATACCATAGTTTTTCTTTTTCATGATATTAGCCCGACGTAGGCAACGGGTCACTCGCAAAGAGGTCCCAGAGGAGTTCTTTGTTCCATGCACGGTTTGTGTGCATCATAAAAAACCTCAGGGACCCATTCTGAGTTAATTCCCATATATATATATATATATATATATATATATATATATATATAGAGAGAGAGAGAGAGTTTATCATTCTTTTTTAAGAGGCAAACGTTTCAGAAATGATTTTCCATCATCAGTGTTATAAAATTATAAAAACCTTAAAAAGGTCAAAGCAGACGATGAGCATAGAAAAATTTCTAGTCGTACTTCGCGCTCTTTAAATAAACCCTCAAAATCCCCGATAAGAGATCATAGCCTCGCTCCAGATCACACCTCATTGACCCCTCCTCTTTCCAAATAATAAACAACACCACCAACAACAACAACACCAACAACTCATAGAATCCTTTTACACATCCGAAAAGTTATACACTCACTAAATATGTAATTACAGTTCTGCGTTTAACCTTGACCATCGCAAAATAACTTCTTTTTTTTTTTTTTTTTCTTTTTTTTTTTTTTAAAAGCTTTTAAATTTTGTAAGTTTTATTGAATTATGGCTTTGTGCCAACATTTATAACTGTTCAGAAATTCCTAAGTATATTTTTAATAGAGTTTTTATTATTAATTCTATTTTTTTATAATTTTAATTCAGAATTTGTTTTAATTCTAATATTTTTGTATTATCTTCTACCATTTTTAATGTTTTTATAATTTTATAATATTTGATGATGGATGGAGAATCATTTCCGAAACGTTTGCCTCTTAAACGTGTGATATATTATATATATATATATATATATATATATATATATATATACACCTTTGGTTTGCTTCCGCCCGAATTATTCATTCTGACGAAGGTCAAGCTTTTCACTCCACCTTAGACCTACAGTTTAACGTGGGATCTGAACCACGCCCCACCCCAGCGTCCTAACCACTAGGCCACCCAGGGTACCCATTTATCTATGAACCACTTTCTTTATTGTGTGGAAGGATGAACAGTTGGGTTTTGCTGCGCGCCGCCTGCCGTCACCAGGTCTCAATCCCGGGGCCGATGGATTCGTAGTCAACGACGCTAACCACTACACCACCGAGGCGTATATATATATATATATATATATATATATATATATACTGTACACGTACATATATATATATATATATATATATATATATATATATATATATATATATATATATATATATATATATACTTATCAGTTTGAGAAATTTAAAAATATATATATTTGGAATAATAATACAGTTGATAAAATATTTTTTTCGTAACTCTTTCGGAATAAATTAATAGATGAATGGAAACATCCAGAAAAGCGCTCTCTCTCTCTCTCTCTGTTTTTTAATTAAAAACCTCTCGACTTTGAAGGAAATTTTAATAAAGGTTCACCGATTCACAAAAGGTTAAAAATGACACTTCATAGCTGTGATATTAAACTTTGTTCATTGAATGATACTATTATTTCATTAACAGGGTGATAAAAAAGTATTTCTTTCTAGACTCGTCCTTTCCGAGGTTATAAGATAGACAAGCGAATCAGTCGATGGACATACGTATATACACGCATACTATTTCGGAATAAAGTTCGCCCAGAAACGTAAAGTATCTAGAAGTATAAACAAAAATTAATAATTCTAATTGAGAATTAGTTTGGTTACTAATTCCCAACTAGTAATTTTTTTATGCTTTTTACATTTTCTAGGCGAATTTTTTTCCGAAACTATACATACGTATAAGAGTGAATATTTATCAATACAGAGTTGTCAGTTCTATATAATGAAATATAGTGTGATAGTAAATTCACGCAACCCGAAACCAATTACGCTTTCATCTCTGGGTTGCGTGACTTTACGATCACCCCGTATTAATTACGAACCAATGTAGAGTATGATGTATTGATGGAGTAGGAATAAAGTATGGGAAAATTGACCGTACTTTGTGAGAGTTAAATCAATATGTAACTCCTACATTCTATCAATAATTGAATGAGACTTTTACTAGTTCATAAATTATTTCCACCTCTCAATTTAAGGATTTCAACACACACACACACACACACACACACACACACACACACACACACACTTTTCTCAGGTGATAGGGGTGTCGTGCAGGTGGGCCCTAGCGAAGTTTCGTCTATCGACTTTGTTTCTTCGACAACAGTGACTTTCGTCGTGCGACCTGCCCTAAAGTCTTGATCATTTCAAGGTTTGTCGTATTATGGAACGAGGAACGCGCGTGTTGATACTTGCCAAAGATCCTCGAAGGTCTTTAGATGTCATTCATGCATTACTGCTAACCTCATGAACGAGTCTCCTAATTTTGAGTGAGGTCTCCATTTGTAAATAATTTCGCAAACATTTGATGCATGGTTTCTATATTTCGCTGATATCTTTCTGTACCCCCTCCCCAGATGTACGAGTATTGACAATGGCCCTAGGTAGGTCATTCGAGAGCTCCTTCAATCTAGATATGATACCCGATGCTCTTTACATTATCTGTACCAAAATGAGACCTGAAATGCAAAGGAAACTAATTGCAAAGGTGATCAATCTCATTCAAATAATATCACTTCGTTCATATTAGGAATACTTTTTTATATGGAATGAAATACGTAAGCAAGGCACGTTCGTTCAACAAATTTATGATACAGAAATGGTTCACTTACTTCCGCGCGACTTTCTTCACACAACTGAACGCACTGAGGTTTGTGTGTGCAATTATACATGCGTAAACTGTTTTCGAGTGGTAGGATTAGTGTTGCCAGATATGTGTAAGGTCTGTCATATGAGTATGTTAAGTATAAAACATTCTCCAGCTACAGCCATACAAATCGATTGTAATAGATAGGTTCACTTACTTTTTCGCCCAACTGTAGGTTAGTTAAGGCCTGGTTAGGCTAGATTAGCGAGTACCTCGCTATTTAATGACAACAGAAACCACTGTTCGCGCCCTCAATTGCATCCGAAACCCTTATCATGCCCTTCTCGATTCGATGGCACCAAGGTTCAGTTAATTAGTTTTTTAGATATATGAATTTAAAAAAGTAGGTTTTTCGCTTATGCGGAGATGCACACGTGTGTATGTATGTATGTATGTATGTATGTACTGGACTGAAAAAGTCCTGTCCTTCTTCCGTGAATGAGAGAGAGAGGGAGACGTAGCAATTTCATAGATGAATCTTCTCCAACGTCTCCCAGTTACCATGGTAACTAAAATATGCGTTTTGAAGGAAACCATTTATTTAGGGGCTTGTTTCAAGAATCAGTGGATATAACCAGCAATTTTGTTTTATCGTAAAAGCAATAACTGTCACAGTGTATGCACTGCTTTTTTTTTAAATGCGCTTCCAACTCAATAGTTCTTATAAAACGCATACAACGGTTGTCATGGTAACTGGGCAACGTTAGTAAACTTAAATCTATGAAACTGCAATCTCTGTCTCACAGAAGGCGGACGGGATTTTTGCGAGTGTGTGTGTGTGTGCCGAAATGTCGATACTAATAATAAATATTTGTTCCTTTTTAATGGTTTCCATTTGTCATGATTGTAGGTAAGAGAAGAAAAGGTCTCGAACAGTTTCTTTTTCCAATTAATGACTAAATTTATCATTTTACTAATAATTCTGACGTGAGGGATTTTCAGCGTGACCGGGACCAAATGTGTACATAACAGTGTCATACAGAGGATTTATCATCAAAGAAAAAACAATTGGTCAAAACAAAACGTGTCTATTTTTATCAAAGTCAATAAATAATAACAAATTAATATCGTAAGTGGGCATTTCCGACCCTTATGGAATCTATTCCAATTCCAAACAGAAATTTTTTCAATTCTAATCCCATTTCCAAAAAACAAACAAACAAAAAAAACCAACAATCCCAGTTTGTTTCGATTCCACAATTTGTATTTGGAATAGATTCCAATTTCACTTCTAAACAAAAATCTTTAATTCCTATTCAAATTCCGACAGAAAAAACGACGATACCAATTTCCGTTTTAATTCCACCATTGTATTTGGAATCATTAATCTAGATTCGAGATTATGCATTTTTGTATAAATTAATCATTAAAACTTACGCGTAACTTTGGCTTAAATAAATGTTATAATTAATTACTGGAAATAAAAATGTTCAATTCTCTCTGTTTGAAGTTAGACAAAATAAATGAAGCCAAAAAATAACCCAATACATTGAGCTTTTAAGTGCCCTCATTTAAGTCGTGTCTGTTCATTAAGATAAAGTAGCTACTTTTTATTTTTGCGGTTTTGTGAAGCAGCCTAATTAGTTCGTTTGTAAAGCGTTCTCTTTCCTCGGAAACTTTAAAACGCTTCAAATTGTTGAATAAAGTTATTTTATTGTATATTCTGAAATGCAGCTTCAGCCACTTCAGTATAGAGTAAAAATTTGAAAATAAAAGGATAACCAGAGTATTTGCATCTGGTTTGTGGGTTTCTAGATAGGCCATAATCTATATAAAATTTATAGACGACAGAAGCTTACGGCGTATGTAAACCTATTTTGCATGGCTTAAAAACTATAGCCAATATTCAGTGATGTAAAACAAATTGGGTAAGGTCTTAAATGCATTTTTAAGCTGAAAATGTGGTAATTGTAACTACAGTACGTAAAAAGTATATATGATAATATCAAAGACTATCGAACAAAACTCTGTAGTCCACGAAAACTGAGGCGCTTTTGAAATATTTTGTCGTAAACACGTTAAAACATGGCGCATCATCAGTACCTTAATTAAAACCATTTTCTTTTGGTCCAACTGACTTGAAGTTGAAGTCAACTGAAATCAGGGAAATTGCCGCGTTTCTTTGGTCAAAAATTCAAGATCCGACGAGACTTGAGTTTTGTTCGAGACAGCTTCGGGAGTAGCTCAAGAAAAGTCAAATTACTTTTTTGTAAACCAACAATTTGTCGTCTGCAGTATCCAAGATATTTCAAGAATTCAATACATTACTTTAAAAAATACAATTTAGTGATATGAGAAGGCTAAACTAGATTAAATTCACGCTTTTATAAGTCTTAAGTAAAGAAGTGGCCTTCTATCATCGCAATTTCGGTAAGGAGGCCTCGCTAAAAGTGGGCCTAACTGAGCTTTCTTCATATTTTAACGTCACCAGCTCAAGTTGTCGCATTCATTTGGTCCACAAATCTGACTTGAAGCCAGAGTGACTCAAAGTGAAGTTAGATTTTGGACCAAAAGAAAACTATTTACAGTAAGATGCCGAAGGCAAAGATAAATTTAAGTCCGACTAGCTGATGCATACCGAAAGAATTTCAGAAAATTTTCGTAACATTTAATAATATTTTTTTTCCAGTATTTTATTTCGTCTTAAATTGCAACAAATTTTCGATTTCAGTTCTAATTCTGAGCCCATATTACACTTTGAATCGATTCCAGGTTTAACCGCGACCATGATAAAAAAAAAAAAGAGGTTGATTCCAACTAGAACTTAGAAAATCCAAAATTGGAATTGCCCACCTACGATTATACGTGTGTGTGTGGTGTGTGTGTGTTCTGTACGATGATTCCTCATTTCACAAGGTCAAGCTTGTCGCCCCTCTTCTCGTATCTATACCTAAATCCCCAAGTAGCGCCATTAGTGAGCCACCCTTTTACCAATTAGGTCAAACTTTGTGAATAAGTAGGATTTTCTTGTACGACCTACTTTTTTAGGTTACGCTAGGTTACGATAAGTTATTTTAACTCGGGTTAACCTTACCTAACCGAACACATCGTTCGGTATGTGCAAAGGAAGCATCAAGGACGACTTATCTGACTTCGAGTTTTTTAATTAAAATCTTAACGCGGGTAAAATTCGAAAAAAATAATCACTGAACTATATGGTGAAAAAAAAAAGCCACTTTCTCTAAACTTTCTTACACAACGCTACCCCCTTAACCTAACACGAGATAAAGTGATTAAAAATTTGGAAATGTGTAACCTGTTCAATCTACGGGATAAAAAATGGCCACGAACGAAAATGTACACAATTGTTTGACCAACTTGGGTATATATATATATATATATATATATATTATATATATATATATATACCTTGTTTGGGTTCCGTGCGTCGGTCTTTTTTCACTCGAAGGTCAAGCTGGTGGTCTCGCCTCTAGTCCTGGCTTGGTGGAGGAGCGAGTTGCTCTGTTGCGCTCTCCACCGTACATAGCCAGGTACACCCGGCTCATCTGGTACCGTCCTGAGCCAGGCATCTAGTCTTCTTCTCTTGAAGACTTCAACTTTGACCCCTGTAATGTTTCTGAGGTCCTTTGGAAGCTGTTTGAAAATTCTTGGCCTCCTGACAACCAAGCTATTTTTCCTCAGAGTTGAGGAGGTCCCTTGTCGGGCCTTTAATTTGGGAACAGTACACATTCTGCCTTTCCTATTTTCCAGCGTTGTTTGGATGGTAATTGGGTTTAGTTTGAGGTTTGGTACCAGTTTTTCGATCATTTTCCATATGTAGATTATGGTATACCTCTCTTCTTTCCAGAGGGTACAGATTTAGTTTACGCAGTCTTTCCCAGTAGTTGAGTTCTTTGCAGCCATCAATCTTGGCTGTGAAATGTCTGCGTTTCTTCTAGTTTATTAATTTCTTCCTTTTTATATGGGAGCATCAAAACTGAGAAGTATTCAAGTTTTGGTATGATCAGTGTTCTCAACAGGGGAATCATCACTGTCTTGTCTCTCCTTTTGAACGTTTTTAGTACCTGTCCCGCGACTCTCTTTGCTTTGTTTATTGCTATCTGATTTTGTGTTTCGAATTTGGCATCATCTGTAATTATTACCCCGCAAGTCGACCGTTTTCGTGCTTCTCTGAATTTCTTGTCTCTCTCGAGCATAATATGCAGTCTGTTTAATTTTCTCTCATTTCTACAATATCTCAAGAGCTGAAATTTCTCGGTGCTAAATGTCATATTGTTGTCTTCTGACCATGTGTATATTTTGGTCGTGTCCCTCTGCAAGGCCTCCACTTCATTTGCATCGCTGATTTTTCTACTGATATTTGTATCGTCCGCAAAGAGTGTTACTATACTGTTGCTGTTAACTCCACTGTCTATGTTAGCATGATAATGAACAGGAGTTGGGCCAGCACTGTACCTTGTGGTACTGAGCTGCGTACTTCTGATTCTGATGATGATACACGTTGAAATTTGACCACCTGTAGTCGTTTTCTGAGGAAGTTGTAGATCCATTTTCCCATTTTGCCTGTTATTCCCATATGTTTCAGTTTGTGTGCTATTATACCATGATCGCATTTGTCGAAAGCTTTAGCAAAATCCGTGTGTATATGACATCATAGTTTTCATTGCCTTCAAATGCATCTAGGATATTGTTATAATGCTCTATAAGTTGTGCTAGGCATGATCTTCCTGATTGGAATCCGTGCTGATTTTCGTTGAATCTTTCCAATGTCTCCAAGAAGTCGTAGATTTTCTCTCTGACTATTCTTTCAAATATTTTGGTGAGGTAGGACGTCAAGGACACTGGTCTATAGTTCTTTGCTTGAGATCTATCCTCGCCTTTATATATAGGGACAATGTTTGCTCTTTTCAAGATGCTTGGTATTTTCCTAGTGTCTAGGGATCTTCTCCATATTCAGTATAAGGGTGTAGCTATTTAATTTTTACAGTTTTAAATTAATAGTGTGTTCCATTTGTCCGGAGCTGCAGCTGAATGTGATTTCATTTGGCCTATAGCTCTCGCTACATCTTCTGGGGTAAAATCAAAGTATGTTATACATTATCCTTGCAATTACTCTGAAGAATGCATATATGTCAGGTATCGCTTTGTCACTTTTTCGGGTACTGAAGACCGATTCATACTGGACTCTCAATGTTTCAGATATTTCTTTTAGATCGTCTGTTAGTTCATTATTTCCTTTCCTTAAGGGCCCGATAGTAGCGCGCGTTTTTGTTTTCCTTTTCGCATAGCTGTATAAGTATTTTGGATTTTCCTTTATTGCTTCTACCGCCTTTTCCTCTTCCCTCTCTGTATGGCCCTTTATCAGAGTTTGTATTTCCCTATCGATTCTCTCCAGTTTTTCTTGAATTACTTTCCTGGCATTGTTGTCTCCGCAATTAGCTAACTTCGTCGCTACTCTCTCTTTTGCGGAATATTCTTCTCTTTTGCCTCTCTAGCCAGTTCCTCTTTCCTTTTGGTTGTGCTTTCGGAGCATATTTTTCCAAAATTCTCAGCGTCTTTTCTTCCAAGGTTGTTAGCATTTCCTCAGTTGTTTTATTCTCTAATGTGTGATCTGATTGCTTCCCAACTTATGGTCTTGGAGTTTGTTAAAAGCGCCAAATTTGCTTCTCCCTTCAGTATGTGTATTGTCTTTTAAAGTTACCTCCATATTTGTTGATAACTCGATTATATTGTCGTCTGAGATAATAGTTGGAGTTATTTTTATATCAGCAATCAAGTTCGTGTTGTTTGTGAATACCAGATCTAGGCAGGTATTTTTCCTGATATTTTCTGTTATCTCCTGTGTCAGCATAAACTCGTTTGCGAGAGCCATCAGCATTTTTGATTGCTCCTGGTCCTCTCTTGTGCCCCCTTATCTTGCTGTATAAATATATTTCTACCATATATATATATAATATATATATATATATATATATATATATATATCAGTGGCGACTCCTGCACTCGGGCTTCTCGGGCTGAGCCCGAGAGGCAAGGGGCAAGGAGAAGCATGAGAGATAAAATTGTGTATTTATAGATTTAAGTTTTAAAAAAAAAGTTTTAAATAGAAATTGTAAAAATGGTTTTTGGCTGGTAGTATGTTACTATTTTTCTGTCTAGCCTTCGTCACGCAAGCAAATTTTGAGCGCATTTAGATACCCTTACTACCTATAAAAAAACTATATTGACATTAAGTTTTCGTGTAATCTTTCAAGATCCTTTACTCGGGCGCAAGACATTACGCCCGAGAAAGTATAAGTAATATCGTATATATAAAGTTCTTTTAATGAATAATTATTTGCTTGCCTACGGTTACATAATAGTCCTTCTTCTAATTTTCATTAAATAAAATACGTTTTTCCTCCTATTAATTTTTTTTATAAAGAAAAAACATTTCAACTCGGGCTTATATCCTTCGGCCTTGTAGAGGCACAATTTTTAATTCTGGCGATACATGGTAACGTTTTACTGTTTCGATAAGCGTGCCTTCAACTGCCTGAGAGAAAAAGGTTTTAAATTCGGCTATTTTATTCATTGCTATGCACATAAGTTAAATTTAGTGTTAAGTAAAATGTCAGACAAAGTTAACGGGGCTAAAATGTTCTTTTCCAATGTATGTACTTTCAGTAAATTTGCTTCTTCAAGTACGAAACGAAAAGCTGTATTTAGAAAGTTTAATATCAGCATTCCATCACTGTGAAACAAGGTGGTGTTATAGATCTAGAACCGTGTCAGCAATAAAAAGGCAGCGTGAAACTCTGAAAAATGCATTTCAAAAGATTTTAGATGACAGTGCAAGATGGGATGAAGATACTCTTAATCAAACTGATAATCTACTTATAAAATTGCATGATTTCACTTTTTTGTTTTTTATTAACTGCTTTGAAAATACAGTCACAAGCCGAAAAACTATTTGATTTTCCGCAATGCAAGCAGCTTGACATGAAGTTTGCGCAACAGAAAGTAAATGAATTTATTGAATTTATTGAGTGCGCTCGTACTGATAAAGCATATAATAAAGTTTTTCAAGAAACAATGGCAGACTTCGAACAATCCGAAGACCTGCCTTCTCGCCCGAGAAGAAGAGCTAGAGGCAAACAAATGAACTATAAAGCAATATATTTCGAAATAAATGACATTATACTAATGTCAATGAGGAAACGATTTGATTGCATTCAGGAGTTTGCGTTCTTTGAGTTGATTGATGTGACCAAATTTCCAGAATTTGCTGAAAATTTTCCAATGCATCATCTTAATGCTTTACAAACTAAATATTCAAATGTAATTGACTCCAAATCCTTAGTTAACGAATTGAAATATCTTTATCGTGACAGTGACTTTAGAAAATGCAAATCTGCAAATGAAATTTTAGAAGTCTTTCACGAACTAGGATTATTGTCTGCGATGTCGGAAACCACAAAGCTGATTCAGCTCCTTCTTACCATACCTGTAACTTCTGTTTCAAATTAAAGAAGTTTCTCTGTTCTTGATCGAATTAGATCATATTTAAGAAACACAATGGCTCAAGAACGGCTCTCGTCCCTGGCTAGGATTTCAATTGAAAAAGAAATACTTATTGATTTAGAAAGCAAAATGGAATTACATGACCGAATATTAAAGGAATTTGCTTTAAAACCAAGACGCTTGGACTTTATGTTCAAGTAAATAAAATTCAAATTTTTTTTACCGAGGTATGTTTATTTATTTTATTGAAAATCTTAAGTTATTGTCATGCATTTAAATGTCGGCTCATATTTAGACTTGAAAATGTGAAAAGAGCCCGAGTAGTCTTGAAGAGCTGGAGTCGCCACTGATATATATATATATATATACACACACAGGGTGTCCGAGAATTATCTGTACAATTTTTGGCTGTTATTAAAAGTCAACCATGAAGTGTAGAAATTCCAGTGTTGTCCCATTTTACAGAGAATCTCATTAAGTTTTTTCTGATACCACGTTTTGACAAGTTTTTTAGAAATGTACGCCGGTGACAGACATTGATGATTTAAAAGCAAGAATCACAGCTGCCATTGAGCGAATTGATGTGGATATGCTGCAGCGTACACGGCAACATTTGGAGTATCGATTGGATGTTTCGCGAATCACTAATGGTGCACATATCGAATGTTTGTAACAACGTTACTTTAATAAAAGAAACTTTTGAAAATACAGATTCTAAATAATCTTGTTTAAGAATTTTACGTGCGTTATCAAGAATTTATTAAAGATGAAATTGTACAGATAATGTTCGGACACATGGAATTTCTAAAAAAACTTGTCAAAAACTTGGTATCAGAAAAAACTTAATGAGATTCTCTGTAAAATAGGACAACACTGGAATTTCTACACTTCATGGTTGACTTTAAAACATCCAAAAATTGTACAGATAATTCTCGGACACCCTGTATATATATATATATATATATATATATATATATATATATATATATATATATATAATATAATATTTGTAAAATCTGAATTTCAGTGATGTAGAAGTTGTTCACGCACCATTAGTATCATGGTTCCTTGGGTTTTAAATCTTATATAGAAATAGGTCGGAGAATGATAAAGTGAAATTTAAAAAAAATATATATTCAGTGAAGCATGAGCAAGAAACAGGCATGAATGAAATACAAAATAATTCTATTTTTTTATACCCTCCACCTGGGTATATATTTGACATGACCTAAAAATAAGATTATATATATATATATATGTGTGTGTGTGTGTGTGTGTGTGTGTGTGTGTATATAATTGGTAGAACTTCGTTTATTCGCGAGGCCCGGGATCGAGCCTATTGCGAATGTGTGAGTGCGAATACTCGAGTTACGTACCTATTTTTATATAATAAATTCGAAACATACGAAATAGGATTCAATTTACTACAAAGTAAAGATAATGAAGGAATGAAATTACTCCACACCATTAATCACAACCAAGAGCGTAACTAGCTTTCAAAAGTTTGGGGGGGGAACAACTATAATGATGAAAAATCCTGCGATGAATTTCTGTGCTGCTATCCTGTAGGTAATGTGTTTGCGACCAAAATGATGCTCTTAAAATACTATGATTTAGAGAATGATCTATATTTATGATAGTAATAGAAAAATCAAAGAAGCATTTTCACAACTACCTTATGTATATCAAGTATATACTTAACATTAAAGGAAAACAATATACGCAATAATTAAAGTAAAAAATAACTAGATGTCTCATTAAAGTATCTATCACTGCAGTATTAGTACTGAATCAGTAATACTTTCCAGCATACTAATAGGACTAATATAATTAAAGATTTACTTCCTTCCTTCAGTTCAAAAGTTGGGGGGGGGGTCCCCCCCGTTAGTTACGCCCCTGATCACAACAACCCAGCAATGACGGACTGACGCGAACTATCGCCGCCTGGTGGCGACTGCGAGAACTACCGCTGAACATTCTTGAATGTTTAGTCTTCGATCGCGAATGCTTGCGAATAACTCGAGTTCTCGAATAAAAGAATTGAGAATAAATGAAGCTTTATTTATTGTATATTGGTAAATAATCGGTAAACAGCGTAGTCGGCCGTTTTATCGGTGAATTGGTAATCTTGACCTTTTTAGTAGTTCTTTCGTCATATGACCATCCAGAAGTGAAATATGATTATGTATAGAATATGGGACGGGGTCGCGGAGCATTGTCGATCTGCCCAGTGTCGACACGCATATAATGTCTACAGGGTGTCCATAAGTCACGCATCATAGGAACATAAACAATGTCTATTTATTTATGTCTCCACTTCTCCACGTCAAATATGTTGAGGAACATTCAAAGAAACCCGCTTTTTCGTTTACAAACATGTTTTGAGATTGCTGGGAATCATTTCAAACAAATAAATAAAACAAAATAAATAAGTAAACAAAATAAATGTATTTTCCTATGATACGTGACTTTATGGACACCCTGTACACTAAAATTTCCGAATTTGCATCATGTCGAAAATCTCGATTTTATGGATGTTAATGTCAGTTAAATTCCGATTAAGTTAGGTTAGGTCTGGTTAGATTGGGTTAGTCATTTCCATGGAAAATCTAAAATTTATGTATAGATTAGTCACACTTCACTAAAATA
Organism: Bathynomus jamesi; assembly: GCA_023014485.1. Taxonomy (NCBI): domain Eukaryota; kingdom Metazoa; phylum Arthropoda; class Malacostraca; order Isopoda; family Cirolanidae; genus Bathynomus; species Bathynomus jamesi. The sequence continues at coordinate 225,811 of JAJOZX010004274.1, forward strand.
CTGAATAAACTTTTCATTTTCATTTGAAATTCAAATACGTGCATCAGGTCGATTTGGAATAAAGCCAACTTGCATAAGGTTGAATGTTGGCATTGAGAAATTTGATTTTGCTCGTGTAATCCTACGAGATACCTCTTCAGTATTCTATTTGGGTTCACTTAATGAATAAACTTCCAATCTGGATGGAAAATTCTCTCATATATATATATATATATATATATATATATATATATATATATATATATATATATACATACAGGCCCGGATTTAGCTATAGGCGAACTAGGCGATCGCCTAGGCCTCGCGCCAAAGGGGACCTCGCTCAAGCCGTTTTGCGCGTTCTGTTCAAGTGATATTAATGATTTAGAACTCTATGAAGAACTTAAAGTGCTTTGCAGGTTTATACCTGAGAAAACAGATCTCGGAAATGCCCTTGTTTATATAGTGCAAAAACAACTAAGTGAGATTTATCCTAATGTTTATGTTGCACTTCGAATAGTATTAACCATCCCAGTTACTGTTGCTTCGGCTGAAAGAAGTTTCTCGCGTCTCAACTTATTAAAACATATTTGCGTTCCACCATGTCTCAAGCGAGATTGCAATCATTAGCTATGTTATCAATAGAAAACGATATAACAAATTCATTAGATTATTCTCAATTAATTGAAGAGTTTAGCTCGAAGAAAAGTAGAAAAGCATTGCTGTAATATTCAAGGAGCCTGATAAGTCGATCGCTCACTATTATAAAAATGAAATGTCAACATCTCTTATACATCACATATGAAAAACGTTTGTATACTATGGAAAGTCATTACCTATAATATTATATAAATCTTAGAAATCATTGTCTTATATTTTCGATACAATCTTGATTCATATTATAATTTATACTTATTTGTATGGTTTATTTATATTTCTTATACAATTTATGCGTGATTATTTTGGTTTGGTTAATTTTTAAGTGCTGGCATAGTTCTGTCTATGCGGGATTCTAATATTGCTGGTATAGTACCGATAATTAAGTCCATATTTTCATATATATAGGCCTAGGGCCTCGCAATTTCTAGATCTGCCTAGGGCCTCGCAACTTCTAGATCCGGCCTTGTATATATATATATAATATATATAATATATATATACACGGTGAACCAAAAGTAGGTGGACAGGAGGTTGAATACGGTTTGTGTTATATTATATTATAACTATGGTGTTCATTATAACTATGGTGTTTGTGTTTTATTATATTAAATATTATAACTAAATTTATTTAAATTTTATTTTGTATTATAGTATACAAAAAAATTAAATATGTATTCTCAAAATAAACGTTATCATTTACTGTCCACCTACATTTGGTTCACCCTATATATATATATGTAGAGAGAGAGAGAGAGAAACCGGATTTCTAACAAATCCTTCAAAAAAAAATTTGATCATTTATTTCAGCTTAGGTTTATTAAAAATTTAAACCTTACACTCATACAAATAAACTAAAAATGAATTTAGTATACTGAACTTTGACGGTTTGGAGCTATAAATTCCAAATGTATACGATCCAATCGTGTATCCTTTGATTGAGACAAAAAAAAAAAAAATTCTAAATCTCACCAATGGAATATTTGGAATTTTAAAGTTTGAGTATTTGGGGGCTAAGACTTAAAATTACTCTTAGATTATAATGAAGAATCATTAATTTTTCTCTATATGGACACATTTTATTATTTATTGGTTCATAAATGTTCACGGCCCAGTAAAGAGCCCAGTAAAGCCTAAAGCTTAAGGGCAAAGTTAAATAAAGTAAATAGTTCAGCTTCACAATTATTTATGGCATTGTAAATTGTAAAACCAATTTATTTATTTTATTAATAAAGATTATTCAATTCAAATTCTATCCCCCCCCCCCCCCCCCCCCCGGAGCTGAAAAGTATCTCGCTTTGTACGGATGAGAACTTGAGGAGGGAGAACTGAGATGTTTTAAAGCCAATTCACTTAAAATCTTGTATTTTTTTCTTATTTCTCGTTCATAATATAAGTTATTTATCTCTCTTGAGTAGAGACAAACCAACTTAATCGGAGAGTTCTTTTTCAAACGTGTTCTTAATTTTTTTCGTCAGTTTTCTCCCCGTGTCTACAGCAGCTCCTTTGTTCTGCATGTTTTCTTTTTCTGAGCTTTCTGAGCTTCCATAGCTAAGTGCAGCATTTCCTCACAACAATTACTTACATTTGCAAATCCAACCTTATCATATTTCGTTTGATTGTGTTTCCACCTTTGTTCAAGGAACTACTTGCATTTTGAATATTTTTAGATTTTCTGCTTCATCAGTAATCCAGTTCGTAACTATTCCTTGATCGTCTTCCACGAATTTTTTTTTGTACCTTGAGTCCAAGAATGTTGAGATGCACATAATTTTATTATACATATAATAATTACCAAATATCCTATTAAATAAATTGCACATTTCTTCCACAGTGGTTAATATACCACTGAACGAGATGGTGTTGCTACCCTGTTGCTAAATTGTATAACTACTGCAACCTTTTGAAGAGACAACTGTACAAGTTTATCAACGATATTCCACTGATAGTGAGTTAAGCTCAACAGTTGAATGATTTGTTGTATATACAGCAACAACTTTTTCTGTTCTATTATTCTTTCCAGCATATAAAAAGGGCTATTCCATCGGTAGGGATATTTTGGACCAGTTTATGCTTTTGAACTCCAAGCTGATCTTGCAAAGTACATAGCTTTGTCATAGCTGCAAAGGAGTGATTAAAGTGGAATACAATACTCCTAGAAGAAAAAATATCTATTACAAACCTTTCTTGTAAAATTGAATCTCCAATACACAATTGTAGGGTTTGAATGAAATAGGATAAAGATTGCAAATCACTTGGAATCGGGTTTGATTTCATGTATGAAATTTGAAAATGATTCAATTTTAACAAAAGAGTGAGTAGGATAATTCGGAACACAGTAATTTGTTTAACATCAAACAGATTTTTTGTTTAAATTAATTTATATGCATAAATAATATACACAGATCTTCATAATATACAATTATATTGCATTTTGCTTGAAAAGGTTTATAATATTGGATGATGCATCGGTAATCGGCCGATTACAAAATCTTGATGCATTGTTAATTGGTAATAGACAATTTCATAAAGTGGTACATCCCTTATATATATATATACACACACACACACACATATATATATATATATATATATATATTATATATATATATATATATATACCGTATATATATATATATATATATATATATATTATTATATATATATATATTATATATACAGGGTGTCCGAGAATTATCTGTACAAGTTTTGGCTGTTTTGGCTTAGTGGAGGAGCGAGTTGCTCTTGCGCTCTCCACCGCACATAGCCAGGTACACCCGGCTCACCTGGTACTGTCTTGAGCCAAGCATCTAGTCTTCTTTTGAAGGCTTCAACTTTGACCCCTGTAACGTTTCTGAGGTCCTTTGGAAGCTGGTTAAAAAATCTTGTCCCCCCTAACAACCAAGCTATTTTCCTTCAGTGTTGGAGGTTAATTTGGGAACACTACACATTCTGCCTTTCTTATTTTCCAGCGTTGTCTGGATGGTAATTGGGTTTAGTTTGAGAATTGGTACCAGTTTTTCGATCATTTTCCATGTGTAGATTATGGTGTACCTCTCTTCTTCTTTCTAGGAAGTACAGATTTAGTTTACGTAGTCTTTCCCGGTAGTTGAGTTCTTTGCAGCCATCAATCTTAGCTGTGAAATAAATATATCTGAATTTCTTCTAGTTTCTTCCTTTTTATATGGGGACGTCAAGACTGAGCAGTATTCAAGTTTTGGTATGATCAGTGTTTTCAGCAGGAAAATCATTACTGTCTTGTCCCTTGTTTTGAACGTTCTTAGTACCTGTCCCGCGACTCTTTTTGCTTTGTTTATCGCTATTTGATTTTGTCTCGAATCTCACATCATCGGTCATTATTACCCCCATGTCGATCGCTTTCGTGCTTCCCTGAATTTTCTGTCTCTCTGGAGCATAATATGCAAGAGCTAAAATTTCTCGGTGTTAAATGCCATATTGTTGTCTTCTGACCATTTATATATTTTGTTTGTCCCTCTGCAAGGCCTCCACTTCATTTGCATCGCTGATTTTTCTGCTGATCTTTGTGTCGTCTGCAAAGGATATTACTATACTGTTGCTGTTTACTCCACTGTCTATGTCTGTTAGCATGATAATGAACAGGAGTGGGGCCTTTACTGTACCTTATGGTACTGAGCTGCGTACTTCGGATTCTGATGATGATACACGTTGAATTTTGACCACCTGTAGACGTTCTTTGAAGAAGTTGTAGATCAGTTTTCTACTTTGCCTGTTATTCCCATATGTTTAATTTTATGTGCTATTATACCATGATCACATTTGGGGAAAGCTTTAGAAAAATCCATAATATAACATCATAGTTTTCATTGCCTTCCAGTGCATCTAGGATTTTGTTATAGTGCTGTATAAGTTGCGATAGGCACGACCTTCCTGATCGGAATCCGTGCCGATTTTCGTTGAATCTTCCCAGTGTCTCCAAGAAGTCATAGATTTTCTCTCTAACTATTCTTTCAAATACTTTGGTGAGGTGAGACGTCGATGACACTGGTCTATAGTTCTTTGCTCGAGATCTGTCCCCTCCTTTATATATAGAAATAATGTTTGCTCTTTTCAAGATGCTCGGTATTTCCCCCGTGTCTAGATATCTTCTTCATATTTAGTATAAGGTTTTTTTTATATATGGTATAGATAGAGAGAACCTGCTTAAATTGACCACTGTCGGGTCCAAACAAAAGTGGTTACTTTCGGCAGGTGGTCATAAAAAAAAATAATTTTTCACCATGAAGAACTAATCACAATCTGAGGGGGCTCTTTTCAATCACATACGGTACTAGCGTTCTAAAATGATTAGGCCTATTCCACTTTTTTTTTTTAAACGATGCATTTTTGTATTGAAACGCACTAGTTTTAAGTTTCGACATATTTAACTGTGGAAACAAATTTCATAGTTTATAGGTACGAGTTATGAAAGGATTTAGTAAAAACCACTGTTTTCGTACGGTCAAATTTAACAGATTAAATTCTGAACAAAAATTATTTTTAGGTGGATAAAACCGGTTACTTTCTACATGGCAGATGGTCATTATTTTTAGGTAGATAAAACCGGTTACTTTGTACAATATGCAGATGGTCATTATATTTACCCTAATATACATTGTAAATATAGAATATTTATCAGGACAACAGAAAAGTATAGTCAATTTAGTCGGGTGGTCACCATGCAAATGTGGTCACATTGACAGGTTGAACTATATAGAGTAAGCCTAAGGTAGTGCTAGTGTTGCTGTGATTGATGCAGGTAGATTTGTGCTGCCTTCGAGAGGAAACACAAACTTGCGAGGAATCATGCACCAGAACTGATAATGACTGGTGGTGTCTGCAATACAAACTAACAAAAATTGCAATAAATTGAATACGGATACGAATATTCTTTAGACTATACTAACGCAGAGCATTGTTACTTTCACTAGTGATGAACCACGGACGAAAGCCTCGTCAGTACTTTGACTCCCTAACTGCATGGCAGTGTTGCTGCGAGCTGCTCGTACCTGAAATAGGCGTATGGGGGAAATGGTGCTCTGTGTAAAATGATGTTTAACTCTTCATATTTCCACTTAATGAATGTATCGATTATTATATACAGGGTGATTCAAAAGTCAGGTTACATAGGGTAATACTGTATTATGTAATGAGACAGGGGAATAGTCACATCACAAGTTCGATATGGCCACCGTTAACGGCAATGCACTTGTGCAGCCAGCTAGAAATATCGCATCAATGCGCTCCTCCTTCGATAACATCTCATAACACATTTACCTGCAAAGAAACAGAAAAGCCCTATGTAACCTGACTTTTGAATCACCCTGTATAAATAAATATGATTGACAAAAGTAAATACTGTAAACACCACGATGATTGTCCTCAAGAACAAATAGCAAAGCTCGTCAATGGAATGCCAGAATGTGTGTCAGCTTTACATAGTGCAAAGGAGAAAGCAACACGATTCTAAATATATTGATTCAATAAATCTATTATTTATTGACTTTTATTATCAAATCAAAACCTACGGAAAAATCGAAGGTGTCTGTCTACTTTTGTCAACCCTCTGTCCTTCCTCAAAAATAATTATTTGTATAGTTATTTTTGGGGCAGGGTATTTGCCTTAATAATAATATATATATATATATCCTTTAAGAAATAAATGGAACGTCAGCATGACGCACAAATTGACGTCAAACGCGGTCTCCAGCTCCTAAATTCGACAAGGTTGAAATTCAGATGTTTTTGTTGTGACGGAATTGCGGTGTCAAATTCGGCGTCATTCAATTTGCAGTGGAGAAATAGTTTATTTTCGGTGGAAATTTCGGGCAGATAAGTAGTAACAAGGTCTGGGGCTCGTTCAACTTTCTTCGTAATATCTTGGTTCATATGCAGTGGTGGGCACGGGCAATGATTTTTCTAGCGCCGCAGCCGCAACCGCAACTCTGCTGAAATAGTTGCGCCGCACGCGCAAGCGCAACCCTTTTCAAAAAGTTGCGCCGCAAGCGCAACCGCAACGCGCAACTTTTGAAAAATAAATAAAATAATATTAAAATAAAAAGCCTTTTTACAAGTTAAACAAAATATATCTGATACAGAAAAAGATAATATCAATATTTTATTACAATATATAATAAATGCAAAAAAATCACTACATAAGAGCCAGGTTCCCCTTCATGAACACCAGCATCTCAAAGTGTGGATCGGAGAGTCCAGCCCGTTTTGGCTTCAGAACATCCTTCCCAAAGAGAACAGACGTTCTACAGCCGCACTTGAGGGAATGGGTGTGTTATACTGCACAAAGAGGTCTGTCAGTTCCTTGCAAGTGAACACGTTCCTCGCGATATTTTTCTCCGGCCTCTGGTCCAGGAAACTGTTCACCAGCATTGTGCTCTCCTTCTTCTGTTTGCTGATTACTCCTGTGTCGTACAGCTGCTCGAGGAAGTCCCCTTTGTCTGCCGCTTCCGCATCACTGCTGCTGCTGCTGAACTCTTCATCCTTCCTGGCCCTGTCCACCAACGACACAACTTTGCTGGTGACCGTCCTCCTCAACTCCTCCGGGTCTCTTCCTGGCACCAGCTCTGGCCATCTTGACAGCTTAAACTGCGGGTTGAAGGCAGTAGCTAAGAGGCAGTCCATGTCTGTAAAGACATGGCCAAACCTGCCCATCAACCCCTCAGTCAAGGCCTCCGTCAGAGGGAGGCAGACGGCCAACTCTTCGTTGTGCTTGTGCCTGTTGAGACTGGAGAGGCAGAGGACCAAGGTGAGCACCAAGACGCCCATGTAGGCTCTCCCCTCCGCCTGCAGGACGTCTAGGCTCTTGGCTTCTTTTGTCCCGTCCATACAGCAGTCCAAAAACTTCTGAAGGCAGTAGCCGTGCTTACTCTCCATATGCTTCCGGAGGCTGTATCTTGACTTCTTGTTGGCTGAGAAGACCTTCTTATTGGGCCTGCAGCGGACACACTCGTACAGGAAGTTGTCCGTGTGGCCCTGTGCCTGGGCCTGACCCTTGAACTCAAAAAAGTCGGCCAAGTAAGGCCAGGGGTTAACGGTAGGGGCCCCCGATCCTGAACCGGAAACCTCACTGACACTTGCTTCAGTCTCAGGGGAACGGCTGTCAACATTCTCAGTCACTTCAACCTCTTTGTCCATGTCCTGGTCGGCAGAATCAGTGCTGTCGGCCACAGACACCACAAAACGATCCATAATACTAGTACTAGTACTATACTAAAAAGTAAAAAGAAACGAAAACAACAGAAAGTCAGACAGTGATACTGGCGCATTGAGAATGTGACTGAATGTAAACAATTGAAGTGCAGTGTTGCCAGATAAAAATATTTAAGTTACATTCGCTTGGGTTATTTTTACAGAGAAGTAATATTAAATGTTGCGCGTTGCGCGCTAATCTTGAAACTGCATATATAAGTTGCGCCGCAAACAATTCCGCAACTCTCTGTAAAAATGTGCGGCGCAAGCGCAAGCGCAACCAAAAATGTTGCGCCGCAACTGCCCACCTTTGTTCATATGAAGGATGGGACCAAGAGCTTTATGTGGGATCCGAATCACTACCCATCCAAGAAAGAGCCAGAGAAGCACCTTGATCACCTAAATCTGAACCGAAACTCAAACCCACGATCTGCAGATTTACAGCCGGCTCTGCCATACTGGGCGAAATTAGTGGAGGGTTTTTCAAGGGGGATAAAATACAGGATGAAGTGTATAATCATCATAGTAGGAATTCATAATACGTCAAACCAACTCTCGGAATAAACACTTGTGTGCACGATAAATATTTTGCGTTAATTAAATATATCGGTTGGGATTCAATACTGGCGTATGAATTTACTAAATAAATCACACACACGTGTGTGTGTGTGTGTGTTGTAAAAAAATGGGGTTTTCCTCCCTTTTTTTAGTAAAAAGAAAAATTCCGTTTTTTCAACCATATCCAATAGAAAATAAATACATACCTTTTAACCTTTCAAATGTTCTGTACGATGATTCCTCATCACATTTAAATTACTGTTTATATGTTGTAAAAAAAAAAAAAAAAAGGAACCCTTTATGTATCGTATATTTTAATCTTAAATATATATAAAAAAATTCTTTTAATTAAACTTTGACCTACAGGCTACAGCATAGGCTTAATAACTTTTTCAGCTTTTATATTTCAAACCAAATATATTGATTATTATATAGACGATAAAGTAAACGTCAAATGTTATAAAAACAAAATATATCTGGCTTACGTGGAAAAATTATACAAAATTTTATATTAATTAATTAATTTAGGCGAAGGTCCTATAGCGCGGTGTTTCTCAACCTCTTTTGCACTGGTGACCCCATTTTGACAGGGAAAAATCGCAACCCCCCCTCTCTCTTTTCCCTAAATGATGATGCAGCACATACTTCAACTGTTAAAAACAGCTGCCGAACTATTTCCCACTTGACGTTGGAAGGTTTGGCAAGATGTGCATGCTTAATCTGTTCAACGAAAGGGTGGTAGGGTCTGCCGAATTTGCAGGAATGCTACATGGTGAATTCATTGAACGCTCTTCTGACAAGACCCTACAATTGTCATTCCCGTTAAAAGACTCTTGTACATTTTGGATAGTACAGAAAAGTAAGTATCCAGAACTAGTGTCTGAAGCACCAAAATTTATAATTTCATTTGCAACCTCAAACTTACGCTAATTAGGCTTCTCATCAAAGGTTGCAATTAAAACAAAGCAATAAAATTGACTCTCTATGCGTTACTTTGTGTTTTGTCTATTCGGCCGAATATAAGAGGATTAACAAATGTAAAGCAGGCACGGGTATATCGGTGAAAGACACAGATTAACAGTTAAGATAATTGAGAAGAGTAGAACATAACTTAAAAACTATAAGACGAGTTTTTCACAAGAAAAAAATAGTTTCTGATTTCAAAAATTGTAATTTTCACTGAAAAAAGTAAACTTCGATTTTTCACTTTTTTCCGGCTGAACCCTGCTACTCCCATACTGAGAAACATTATCTGAGGATATTTAATACAATATTTTCAATTCTTCTTTTTAATAGTTAGTAGCAATCAGGGACAGAAAAGTATGCCATATTCAAAATCCTAAGCGTCCCATGCAGTGATGTAGTCGAGACCACCAAGTCCGAGACTGAGACCGAGACCGAGACCTGATCCTGTGAGACCAAGATCGAGACCGAGATCAAAGGTTCGAGATCGAGATCTACCTTCCGAGATCGAGACCCTTAAAATTCGAGACCGAGATCGAGATCGAGACCAAGCTCATGACGTCATTTTTTTTAACATTTACAATTGGCAATTGCGATTTGTTCTACGAATCGGTACGTTGTAAATATAAGTGATGTGAAGGGTTGTCGAGTTGTTCTATGCTTTATTGAATTTATCGGTAGTTTTCTTTATGCTGTATTTCTTGCATTATTTTTGTGTGAAGCATTTTTTTTTTCAAATACATATTGGATGGGAGGATAATCGTTTTTATCAGGCCACAGAGGTTGACACGCCGTTTGGCAACACTAAGTGGCCTTATAATATATACTTGTATATATAATATATATAATTCATATAATTCTCTATTTAGTGTTTCCATTTTCAATAAAATTAATCTGACAGGGGCGGGGGAGGGTAAAAAATTTTTGTAGCGCTAACCTAAAAAAAATCCAGACCCCCCCCCCCCCCGCAAGACAAACGTGGCAACTCAAAACAGGGTGACTGATTAGTGAATACCTAGAGTCCCTTACTTTTACAAACTTTGATAAACATTCTGAACTGTATCTGTTCAACCAAGCCACCATCATGAGTATGCCAATAACATGTATTTTTCATTACGGTCTCGAGAGGTCTCGAAAGGTCTCGGGGAGAAAAACCGAGACCGAGATCGAGACCGAGATCTAAATAGCGGAGACCGACATCGAGATCGAGATCTGCAAAATGGGTCTCGAGATCGGTCTCGAGACCGATCTCGAGACCTACATCACTGGTCCCATGAAATGCTATAAAGTACTTACTGATTTGCAATTAAAAAATGTCTGGGGGGAAATTAATTGTACATTGTACTGTACACACGCAAAATACCTACTTATTTTAGTAGTATGTGATAATTAATGTACAGGGTGTCCGAGAAACCGTGCTTTAAAAATAATTTATTTTATTGATTAATATCCATACAATATATATGGTTTTGACATTTCCAAACTGTTCAAATTTAGAATATGACCTTCATTCGTCGCTACAGTATATATTCAACGCAAACTCATCAGATCATTAGCGCGGTTCGCTTGTGGAATAGATCCAATAAATTCATTCATTGACGGAGTTAATCCAGGTACCTGAGTTTATCATGATACACGAGTGTTTTAACATATATCCATAGATAAAAATCCGAAGGGGTTACGTCGGCGATCGAGGTGGCCTATCCAGCACTGAAACACACCAAAATGAACGGAATTCATCAAAACTTAACGTTTGGTGTGATATGTCACGTAACTGCAGTATATTAAGACAATTCGGTCTGGTCACGGTACATTCGTCAAAAAACAAAAATAAATTCATAATGTAGACATTTTTTCTTTTCCAACTTAAGGATACTGGAGTAATAGCGTAATAGTTCAACAAGCTGGGGCGACTTCCCACTTTGCTCTTGTTGTTCGTAACTTTCTAGATGCAACTTTTCCAGCGCTGGACAGGCCGTGGTAGACTGATAACATGGCCACCTCGATCACCTTGTGTATCGTGACAAACCCAGTAATACTCTGTAGCAGAACTTCGTTAAAGAAATAGAGGTCACTGGATCCATTCCACAAGAGCATCTTGCTTATGCTCTAATGGAGTTCGGGCGTTTCGTACGTATTGTAGTGACAATTGATAGTCATCTTGTGAGTGTTATAAATTTGGACAGTTTGGAAATGTTAACAGCCATACATATTGATTAATAATAATACTACGACTAATAAGAAAAATGGCCAATTATTTTTGTAGTTATTTCTTGGACACCCTGTATCTTTAATGTTAAGAGTTAATTTGATACTAAGATATGTCAAAAGAAGGTGTTTTACATTATTTGATCACTTTCAGGTTTATTCTAAATAACATTAAAATTAAAAAAAGGCGTTGCATTTTGCCCCTAAAAAGTAAAAATAAAAACGAACTCCCCAAAAGCTCGTCGCATCACTGTATATATATATATATATATATATATATATATATATATATATATACAGGGTGTCCGAGAATTATCTGTACAATTTTTGGCTGTTATTAAAAGTCAACCATGAAGTGTAGAAATTCCAGTTTTGTCCCATTTTATAGAGAATCTCATTAAGTTTTTTCTGATACCACGTTTTGACAAGTTTTTTAGAAATATACGCTGGTGACAGACATTGATGATTTAAAAGCAAGAATCACAGCTGCTATTGAGCGAATTGATGTGGATATGCTGCAGCGTACATGGCAACATTTGGAGTATCGATTGGATGTTTTGCGAATCACTAATGGTGCACATATCGAATGTTTGTAACAACGTTACTTTAAAAGAAACTTTTGAAAATACAGATTCTAAATAATCTCGTTTAAGAATTTTACGTGTTATCAAGAATTTTATTAAAAGATGAAATTGTACAGATAATGTTCGGACACACTGGAATTTCTAAAAAACTTGTCAAAACTTGGTATCAGAAAAAACTTAATGAGATTCTCTGTAAAATGGGACAACACTGGAATTTCTACACTTCATGGTTGACTTTTAATAACAGCCAAAAATTGTACACATAATTCTCGGACACCCTGTATATATTATATATATATATATATATATTTTTTTTTTTCCACTAAGCGCGGATTTTTTTTGTTGTCGGTGATACTCTATTAACCGTTAACTGGGTAGGAAAACAATCGCTCTGCACAATATTGATATTAAAAAGTTAGTTTAGGTTACACTATGCCCAGTTAAGTTAGTCGGTTAGGTTAAGTTAGTCATTTTCAATGAAAATTTGAAATGTAATTTGAAAAATGGAATCCATATAATTGCATAAGATCTTACGCCGACATTATGAAATTCGATTTTGTTCATGTAACGCCAATCAATAACAGGGGAAGTGTATGGAAGGGTTTCATTAAAATATTTGAAGAAACCGTTTTTACACCCTTTACAATGATGACTTTCCAGAATTTCACCCGTTTTGGGGTTCTAATCGAAAAAGTCGAAATTCAAATGACTCTGATAATATAATACAACAATATTATTACACAACAGTAGTATAGCCGCAAAAGGGGAGAGTGCAGGAATGTTGCAGGTTATTATGTAATGTTGCAAAGGGGGGTGGGGGTTGTTGCAAAGGGGGGATGTTGCAAAGGGGGGTGGGGGAAACTTGGAGGCGGCGTTATCCCCCAAGAGAAAGGAGGAGGAGGAGGAGGAGAGAAAGGAGGAGAGGTGTTCACCTGGCAGGAGCCAAGTGCACACTAAGACTTCCAGCCGGGCTGGCGTTGTTTTATAGGCTCCTAATCAGCCAGAATCAGCCAGTTGGCTGAGCCAAGGGGGGAGAGACGCCTGAAGAGAGAGAGACAGCTGAAGGAGAGGAGCTGAAGAGAGAGAGATGCCTGTAGGAGGGAGAGACGCCTGAAGAAGAGAGAGATGCCTGTAGGAGGGAGAGACGCATGAAGGAGAGAGGATAGGTACACATGCAGGAGTACACATGCAGGAGTACACATGCTGGAGGTACACACATACGTACACATGCAGGAGTACACATGCAGTAGGTACACATGCTGGAGGTACACGCACACATGCTGGATGTACACATGCAGTACACATGCTGGAGGCAAACATGCAGGGAGAGAGAGAGACCGCCTGAAGGAGGAAGATACATGCAGGAGAGAGAGAGCTGAAGGAGGGAGAGAGACACCTGAAGGACAGAGTGGAGTTCTCCCCCAATTTATTTTCGTTTCCCTAACCTAAGAGGCCACTATGGGGTTTACCAAAGGGCCTGAAATAGAAGGAGCAGAGCTCCTTACTCGGCCGGAGCCGAGGGGGGAATGGTTCTTCACCAACATCGCGATCTTTTATAATCCTCTATTCTGGCTGAGTTGCCAGATAGCGCCATGTGTCCCATTAATCGTGTAGCGATTGCACATCAATTGTCATTATTATTATTATTATTATATTTCTACAATGAAACGGGGTCGGGTCGAAGAACGGGCGAGAGATCTTCCCCCCAATATATATATATATATATTTATTTTTATAACATTTAATTTTAGTTTAGAAGCAAATTTAACATTGACTTCATTGAACTTAAAGAAACAAATAACATAGTTTACCTTCGAAAACGTCATAATAGAAAACTTCATTTTACGGTAAACTATGTTATTTCGTTTACTAGAGTCAATGAACAGTCTCCATTCTTTTGGATCATAGCGATTGCACATCAATTATTATTATTATTATTATTATTATTATTTCTACAATGAAACGGGGTCGGGTCGAAGAACGGCGAGAGATCTTCCCCCCCATATATATATATATATATATATATATTATATATATATTTATATTTATTTAAACATTTAATTTAGTTTAGAAGCAAATTTAACATTGACTTCATTGAACTTAAAGAAACAAATAACATAGTTTACCTTCGAAAACGTCATAATAGAAAACTTCATTTTACGGTAAACTATGTTATTTCGTTTCTAGAGTCAATGAACAGTCTCCATTCTTTTGGATCATAGCGATTGCACATCAATTATTATTATTATTATTATTATTATTATTTCTACAATGAAACGGGGTCGGGTCGAAGAACGGGTGAGAGATCTTCCCCCCAATATATATATATATATATATATTATTTATTTTATAACATTTAATTTTAGTTTAGAAGCAAATTTAACATTGACTTCATTGAACTTAAAGAAACAAATAACATAGTTTACCTTCGAAAACGTCATAATAGAAAACTTCATTTTACGGTAAACTATGTTATTTCGTTTACTATAATTATATCATTCTTTTAAACAGCTTATGATACATATATATAAATATATATATATATATATATATATATATATATATATATATATATATATATATATAGTGTTGATGAAGCCAATTAAATTCTACTTATTAATAAATAACTTTTTACACACAAACTACATCTTAACTGCAAACACCTTGCACATCAATTCTTATTATCATTATTATTATTATTATTTCTACAATGAAACGGGGTCGGGCCGAAGAACGGGTGAGAGATCTCCCCCCCCCAATATATATATATATATATATATATATATATATATATATATATAATAAACAACTCATGCACGCACACACACACACACACACACACACACACACACACACGCACACACGATGAAAGGCAGAAGCTAAATCAGTTCGAATCGTGTCTCTAGGGACACGATTCGAACGAAAAAGGTCTCTAGGGACCTTTTTCGGCCCGAGGGATTATCCTTCTACAAGCTATTCGAGCAGAAATCACCACTGACTCCAGATATTAATTTTATCATTGTTATTACTTCTACAAATATTTACGCGTATTTTAAAATATAATTTGAAGCCAATTAAATTCTACTTATTAATAAATAACTTTTTACACACAAACTACATCTTAACTGCAAACACCTTGCACATCAATTCTTATTATCATTATTATTATTATTTCTACAATGAAACGGGGTCGGGCCGAAGAACGGGTGAGAGATCTCCCCCCAATATATATATATATATATATATATATATATATATTATATGCTACACACACAGACCGTGCATGGAACTCTTCTGGGATAATTAAATCCACTATAGTCCGAGTAAGTAATGACAAATACCGCCTCGGTGGTGTAGTGGTTAGCGTAGCGGACTACGAATCCATCGGCCCAGGGTTCGAGACCCGACGGCAGCCGGCGCGCAGCAAAACCCAGCTGTTCATCACACAATAAAGAAAGTGGTTGGTAGATAATGGGTACCCTAGGAGGCCTAGTGGTCAAGACGCTGGGCTAATGATGGGAATATATCCGAAAAACATCGTAATGCACGATTTTTTCTATGTAGCAATAATAATTAACTCTTTCAAATACGTGATTTAAAATAACAGGACCATTTTACCCGAGGCAGTAGTATATCCGAAAAACATCGTAATGCACGATTTTTTCTATGTAGCAATAATAATTAACTCTTTCAAATACGTGATTTAAAATAACAGGACCATTTTACCCGAGGCAGTAGTATATCCGAAAAACATCGTAATGCACGATTTTTTCTATGTAGCAATAATAATTAACTCTTTCAAATACGTGATTTAAAATAACAGGACCATTTTACCCGAGGCAGTAGTATATCCGAAAAACATCGTATAACCTAACTATAATTTGCAACTATAGTTTACCTTGACTTTCATATGCTTCTATCCTGTTTTATTAATAAAGATTTTTAACTTTTAATAACGTATGAATAAAGATTTTTAACATTTAATTTTATTTTAGTATTTATTCATGCCACGCCGCCTTAGACCACAGCTTAACGTTGAAACCGAATGTTCTTTTTAAAATATAATTAGGATATAATTTCTTTATTATAAAATAAGTTAACAATTATGTTAGCAAACAATACTAATAATTTGTAAGTAAAAAATATAATATAAGGGACTACCATAGAAATGTAAGTGCCTATAATTCGATTTTATATATATGTTACTCGTCCGGTCTCGTTATAGCGGATTGGTACACGTCATAGCTCCACCCAGCTACATCGGCAGCCAATCACTACGAACATCTGGTCTTTTGGGCGGAGCTTGGCGAATGTGCATATAAAAGGGGATATTTTCAGTTGGGAGTAACAGTAGCTATTTTCGCATCAGTGAATAATCAACCATGGACCTGTACGTCTCCCCAGACTTGTATGAAGAACGTGATACTGCAGCATTAACCACAATTAGCCTTTTCAATGCTGCTGATTGTGGCGAACTATTTTCGACGCAAACCGTAGAAGATATTTGCAGTGACGCTCCTTACAATCCGACGCAAGGGGCTACCATAGAAATGTAAGTGTCCATAATTCGATTTTATATATATACGGAGAGTTGTAGTATTTCGTCAAATAGACACTAGTCAAAAATGTCAATCAATGTTATTTCCCCATCATGCTAAAATCGAAATTGGTAATCGAACCAAAGATATCTTCACATAATGGAGATCTGTCTGTCTGTCTGTCTATGTTTTCCTTTAAGGTCCGATGAGGATTTGACACGAGTTATACAATCTTTTGAAGGGAATATGGATGATATACTGATCAGTCAGCAGTGTCACACATCCTCCACCATGGACCTGTACGTCTCCCCAGACTTGTATGAAGAACGTGATACTGCAGCATTAACCACAATTAGTCTTTTCAATGCTGCTGATTGTGGCGAACTATTTTCGACGCAAACCGTAGAAGATATTTGCAGTGACGCTCCTTACAATCCGACGCAAGGGACTACCATAGAAATGTAAGTGTCCATAATTCGATTTTATATATATACGGAGAGTTGTAGTATTTCGTCAAATAGATACTCGCCAAAAATGTCAATCAATGTTATTTCCCCATTATGCTAAAATCGAAATTTTTATGGCGTTCACTCCTCGAACCAAAGATATCTTCACATAATGGGGATCTGTCTGTCTGTATACTCTGTATATGTTTTCCTTTAAGGTCCGATGAGGATTTGACACGAGTTATACAATCTTTTGAAGGGAATACGGATGATATACTAATCAGTCAACAATGTCAAATAATGTAAGTGTTTTTCGATCTTTTTGGGATAAGAAGACGCAATATATTTTCATAAATTTATTAAATGAAAGAAATCAGTACAATAAACGAATATACAAATATACGAACAAAAACATTATAATATACAACGAGTACGTACAATTGGAAAACGGTTTTTTATCTGTCTGCATACCATTTCATCGTTTCGGTGAGTGTGACACGGGTCAAATAAATTTAAAAAATTTATAAATTCTTTATCATTTGACATATGCATGAGAAATGAGACACAGTACATTCCGCAAACATTAGTAAAATATCCCTGCATACGAAATGGGTTCCATACAACTTCGGGAATATGTAACTGAGCGAGAAATTTTACAATAATAGGGTCACTCCAGGGTTGAGTACCGAGTGAATCAAAATAGTACAGGCGCTGTCTATTTTTAAAATAGACCGCGATCCAGTGAATCCCTTCATTACCGATGATGTCTGTGTTCACAATAAGACTACCGCATTCTCGCGTACTTGGCAAACTCAATGTTTCATTCTTCGCAAACACGCCGATAAATTTGGAACGTGTGACTCGCTCCATTACTTTCTGAAGTGTATTAGCATCCATTTTAAAAGTCAGTGATAACGCTTCTAAATCTATCTACTTCTATTAGGGCTTGCGATTCGAGATATACTAGTACACTAATAGGAGCGTCTATAGGCTTTGCGAATTCCAGCCGCACTGAGATGTTACCGCTCTGCTGTGGTGTTAAATGGGTATTTACGCTAGCAGATAAGTCAGGTGTAATGTCAAACGGATAAAGGTTAAATTGATTTTTCGCCTGTGCACACACAAAGGAGAAAGTGAAACGCTAATTGAAACATGAGTTATTTAATAAACGAGATATTCAGTTAACACAAGAAATAACAGAAAACACAAGAAAAAACAAAATGCTTAGATTTGGTGATCACAAACAACAGAACCTAAAGAAACCTGTACTCGTACTCGATATGAATGGCTTTCATATCGTTCAGTAGTATTTTTGTTCCCACTTTACAACCGGATGGTAAGTCATCTTTAAATACGTCTAGAATACAATCAAAAGCACGCACAAAGAGTTCATCGTTAGTTACATTATTAAACACAAGTTTATAAACACGCTTTTCCAATCGAGGGTTTATTTCTACCGACCCGAGCTTTTCAATCGTGAACACGTCTTCACTCAACATAGCGGCAATTGAAATAATCTTCTAAATCGTTACGACAACTGCGCGTTATATAAAGAAATAGTTCTTCAGGATAATTTTCACGAACTAGGCATATTTTATAATGTTTTACTAAACATCTTCATACACCGGCGCATTATTTGAGAGGAACATATGCTCATATTTTTCCTTTCTGCCCGTCAAACGATACTCATCTCTAAAGTCTGTTAAAAACTCACGCAGGACACTAGCCACAACCTCACTACGAACCTCGTCATGATATACATTAATATAGTGATAAAAATACTTAAGATTGTCCATGATCACGAGATTCACATTTTCAGTCGTAGGGTATGAGTAATCGACATGGTGTAGCATGACGTAATGCGGCTTGTCACACCACCCATCCGCAAGACTCATTATCCATACCTGCTGCTTCTCTTCTGCACGCGCTGTTTCTTTTACTTTAGACTTTATAAAGTTTAGATCTGCAGCATACTTCAGCACATCGTCAGTGCAACGAAAGCCTTCAATGGTCTCACCAGAACATCCGTAGAG